>APFE031055928.1:0-13508 GCA_000404065.3 Pinus taeda | reverse complement strand
CCGGATCAAAGACATAATACATTTGATCTACAAATCAATTCAGTATTTGCAGTAAAATAATTTTGCTCAGAATTAAATGCATTGGATAATTATCGGTTGATTTCAATAAGTGATATTTTTATCAAATTTTCACAGTAACAGGGCAGCGTCTGAGAATCAGCGAGGCATAGCAATAATGAGTCAATGACCTTTGGTGGCTGAAGTACAGTATACTCATAGGTTGAAGGATCAGGTCGAGACAATCATCTTTTGGGCCACAATGTTTCTTGATACCACCAGCCGAGCCTTAGTGTGCCTCAAACACCAAAAGCTATAAATTGGGCCAGAAAATCTTATGAAACAACACCAGGTTCCTTCTGCTGAATGTAATCAGTGTTTCTTGATATCGCCATCTGAGCCTTAGTGTGCCTTGAACACAAGAAGCTATAAATTGGGCCAACAAATCTTATGAAATAGCCCCAGGTTCCTTCTGCTGCATGTAATCACTAATAGTTCCTTAATAAAGTGGGAATTAGTTTTATTTCCTTAAAGTATTGTTGTGCAAATGCTTTATCTTTGTTATAGTATTGGTACAAGGGCATGACAAACTGTTTGTTAAAATGTATGCCCGCCAAGCGTTTGGTGAAATGTCTCTAAGGAGAATTTAAGGGTAATTAGCATACTTAGGAGTGAATTAAAATGAACATTTATAGCGTCCCCGGAATCTTTTGAAATTACCTATGTTGAGAAATCTAGGGCATTAGAATTAGGTAATTTCTCTTCTATTAGTGACTGCTTGTGAATGCGTTTTACTTGATTAGATTAGGATCTTCTTCATGTTAGATTATTAGTGTTCTTCTTCATCAAACAGTAACCAATGCATGAATATAAAATTATAAATACACAAGAGACACAAAATGTAGGCTATCAGCCAGGGCCAAAATCTTTCGGAGTTACCTATGTTGAGAAATCTAGGGCATTAGAATTAGGTGATTTCTCTTCTATTAGTGACTGCTTGTGAATGCTTTTTACTTGATTAGATTAGAATATTTTTCATGTTAGATTATTAGTGTTCTTCTTCATCAAACAGTAACCAATGCATGAATACAAATACACAAGAGACACAGAATGTAGGCTATCATCCAGGGCCAAAACCTCTCACTCTTTGAGAGGAAAACCCGCACAAATTCTTCTTATAGAGATTTCAATTGATGAATACCAAGACCAAGACCCTTGACCTATCTGCCACTCCAAGACCAAGACACAAGTTCTTTTGGCAGTCACTCTTCTTGTCTCCTCTTCCAATAAGGCCTTCTTAGCATCACCGAGATCTTATTATTGTCTTCACACTAAGATTTCCTTTACTGTGAGATCTCCTTACTGTCATATAACCGAGACCTTACTTTTGTGAGTCCTTGATAACACTACACCAAGCCTTTATTACTTGATCACTGTAAATTCATCAAGTTTCTCCTGCTGTACCGAGACAGAGTTTCACCTTTGATACTTCACTGAATTGCAATCTCTACTGAGTTGTACTGAACTGTGTCACTGTAATGGTCACTCGAATTTTCAGAGGTAGACTGAACTCCTTGACAGCAAGATGACACCGAATTGATCTCTGTAGTTTTGTACCGTATCCGAGCTTCCTTCACTGCACTGATATCTGAGCTTGCTTTTGCATTAGGTCATCTGAAATCCCAGAGAGATCTGCACTTTTCCCTTCAACTGTCCATCCGAAAAACTCAGAGATGTATCCGAAATTCTCTGTGTAAAATGCGAAGAGCCCAACCGTGTATATATAGTGGTTTGTTTCCATAAATAAGCCGACATAATGTATTGAAGGGATGTGTCTCCAAAATAAGTGAGCCGACATGAGTTTCTATTTCTTCCTAAGGTTGACATGAAGAGGAGAGTTTGTGCTTGTCATTGGAGGGCTTCTAGACAATCCTATTGACTTATATAAATTTGACACATTCTCAAGAAGAGCTCTTCATACATGACATTAATTCTTTTGACTTAATTGATAAATCCTAAGGCTCTCAATGGGAGCCATCTAAAAAAACTTCTTGCTCATGAAACCCATGAAGCTAGTCATTACAATAATCATTTTATTCTCTTCATTTCATCATTTACAAAGATCATAATTACATGTCGTTATGAAGACCGAAACTAGTTACATTTTGCAAAACTCCCTCTTAACTAGGGAGGTATTCATAATTGTACTTGGTCATTCTCAATCTGAAGAATTTCTCATAAGAAGATTCAGATTAGTAACCCATCTGTTTAGCATCATATCAACCAACAATGTCACATAGCAAGGCCTTGACTAACAACTCTATCCACATGATCAGAGCACAATGCTGGCGAGACCAATGATTTATAAACGCTCTCATCATTGTCTCTCTTGGAACATACCCTACTCGGGTACTCAGGATATGTCCCATGAGGACTATTCTTCTATTGGATTCCCCATCCCTCAAAGAATATCGGTCCTCAACGACTATTCTTCTATTGGATGCCCTATCTCATCCTCAAAGAGTATCAAATGCCAAATGACTACCCAATCCTCTCACTCTGTCTTCCCAGGTGAGGACCAAAATGATGTGTCTATCTCTCCCTCTCAATTAGGGAGGACATATCTATTTCATTAAAGGAATTTATTCATTTCTACACAAGGAATGCACCTAAGCTCCCTCTTGGCTTAGGAATTTCATTCTCGCTCTTAATTAGGGACCTACAACAGCTCCTCAACCAACTGCCTGAAGAGCTTCTTCCTTCGATATCATGAAGTTCTTTGTCAAGGAGTCTTCATCTTTTGTGGCTTCTACATAGGGCACAAACCAACTATCACTTTCATCCATTGGCCAATCATGTCATTATTCCTTTCATCAGAAAGTGATCCATTAGTCTTCATCTAGACTTGCTTCATGTCATTTTGCTTCCCTTGGCAGACCTGCATAAACCCATCCAGATATTTGTTCAAAAATAAGAAATGAACACTTAAATCAAAATTACCTTTGTGATGGTATTTTATCATGACATCTTCCAGTGTGGATCAACATCTTGCATACATGTTGACATATTTCCCAAAGATATCCATTTTTAAGAGTTTCCATCTTTTTCAAACTTTCATCAGAGTCTTCATATCTTTCTGGGAGATTTCTTAGTCAAATCTTCTTGGTCTTTCGGATGTTGATTTCCTTTACCATGGTTGCATAACTCACGACCTCTTCCTTCATTTCTTCACACATGATACTCCATATGAGGACATATTATGTTGATTTCATCTAGTGTGACCCATGCCTTCCGACATTCTTTCATAGGAGGAGATTTCTTTCTTCTCAAAATAGAGTAGTGATCCAAGTTACCTGCGACCATACAACATGACTTTATAAAAGCAAATACAAGCATACATACCTCATTTACCTTTAGGTCATCTAGGCTTCTTTCAGCGGCTTCCTTGATTGAAAAGATCTTCAACCCCTTGATTTGCTTCATCTCTTATGTCATCATATGTTAAAAATATGCAATTGCGGTCAAATTCCACTTTAGACTACTCATTTGATGGAGATGGTGATGGCATTAGATTCCTCCTTCCGAGAGGACCAAAATTGACCTAAAGATCACCTCATTTGGACGAGCGGAAGTTGAATTATGAATTATTTTATTCATACGTATATTTTGGATCAGGTTGACCCTATGCACATGTACCAATGAACAGGTCAAGTGGACCCTCATGGAAGCCTATAAATAGGAGAGCCCTCAAGCTCATTTGAACACACATCAAGTTCTCTTCTCCTCTTATATTTTGTCTTGGCTCACACAGGTCTGACGGAGGAAGCTTGCTTAAGGGTTTGAAACTTCAGGATGAAGCTCACACTGAACTAGGGTTTTCTGATTCAAAGTCGTTGGCACAAAACTGAGCATTTGGGTCCTTGGATGCTGGCACACAGTGGTCATGAGAGCAACTTTGGACCCTTGGATGTTGGCACAGAGTCTTCATGAGAGCGATCGAGAGTCTGGGTCAGTTTGGTCCCTGGTCGCTCGCACATAATGGTATGGGAGAGACCGAGCTACCACAGTCGCTATCATGCAGTTCATAGAGAGCGACCTTGTCTGTTATAGTCGCTCGCACAACTCCTCCTCCCTGCGATTGGGACTCCAAGATAAGATTTCAATATTCCGAAGATTTTGCTCAATGATAGAAGTGTTCGGTAGCAGGCTACAGTTAGTGACAGTACATTACATTTATCTGAATCAGAGTTTTGATGTTTAGATGCATTTCATGGATATTCTAGTTGTTGTGAAGATATGGATCATTGTACTCTCTTTTGTTGAATCATTTAATGACAATCTATTAGAAGAAGATTGCAAGGGTTTCCCCATAGTGGGTTTTGCCTTGGTCTCCGACCAATCCTGGTGTCTCTGTGCATGTTTTTCTTCTCTTGTTCCTTTATGTCTCGCTGCATTGATGATGATGTTATTGTTCTTTCTACCTAGTTGTGTATGCTGATGAATAATGATGAAAATTTGTATAATGTTATGATGCTATGGGGTGAACTTAATGTATTAATGAAGAAATGCAATTATCAAAGCAAAGAACAATATAGCCCTTTGAAAAATTAACATGGTATTGGAGCTGGGTTGAAGAAAAGCCATGGAGATCACTCCCTATGGAGACACTTTTGATGGAAGCAAGAAGAGGATGGTGGAGACCTAAAGGAATGCTAGGGTATGAGGGAAACCCTAGTTAGTTAGTGCATAAGGATTCGATGGTTAGGGTTTGGGAGAAACCCTGGTTTATGGAAAAGATTTGAGATTTGATGTATGAAACTCTAGCATGGTCTATGTGAAGATGCTTAAGCACTTGGGACAGATTTGATGAAGCCCTAGATGGCCAGTTGTTGATAAAGTTGATTGAAGGCAACATCTTATGTGGACTATGGATAGTGATGACTCTTGAAGGCTAGTTCAAGAAGGAGAGGATCACCTCTCATCGAAGATAAGTACTCCTTGACTTATGATTTTCTTTGTCTTCACTCTTGTTTAGACTTGTGGGTTTGATTGAACATTGCTTTTACTACCTGCATGTATATTTGAGTATATGGATGTATCTAACCTGCTTGATGAGATGTGATTAGTGGATCCCTCTTAAGGATCATTTGAGATGCAAGAAAGAAAATCTAGATCCGGAAAGAGGTAAAGAGGCACTTGATGAAAATATGAAAAGCACAAGCTGCCTATAAGAAGGTGCACAGGTATTTGAACTCTACAAGGTATGAAAGGTATATTATTTCAATGCTGTGGATGACTAGGTAAGCCTCATGGTATGTTGAGAATGTCTCCTTCGCAAATGGCTCATGCTTGCATATGAAAGAGATTTGGATTTATGTTTCCTATGATGAAATGATGCACCTGGTATTGAATATTTTGATCATGTTGATCTTCTTGATTCTGTGTGGTTACTTATTACTGGTCTTGGATATAGTGGCATAACTTGATGTTTGGCTAACATCTATTGTTCTTGGAGATCCTGGTTCTGTAAAGAAGGCTAGTACCTTGACTCTAGTAAATGATACTCTTGACACTTGACATGCATAAGACATGATGGATCTCTTATGGAAGGTCACCTCATTGATACTGATAATGCTTGTGATAAGTATGATGAAAGTATGTTAACCCTCTTGCTGTTTTGGTAAAGTTTTATTTAATAACCTAACTTGGTCCTATGGTAACCTTGATGAATAGAACTATGATATTGATACTATAGATCTCTTATTAACCGTGGTCATGTCTTTGATAGTAATTATGGCATATGGTAAAATTGAATGCCCTAAACCTGATGGATTGACTTGATAGAAGTGATATTGTGTTCATGATCTTTGAAGTATGTTGTCACACCTGTCTGTTGTTCCTATCATGTGAATCTAACCTTTGATGAAAGACTGATGTCATGAGATGACGTAGTAGCTTACATGGGCATGTTATGACGATGATGGGTATATGTTTTATTTTTTTGATCTAACAGATCTGCTCTTGCATGAATCTAGTAAAGACAGGTTGATGACATGAAAGAAGATGAATGAAGTATATTCCCAGTCAGAGGGAGAATCTCTTCTCAAGATTCTTATTCATATCAATATTTGCATTTGATACTATTGAAATATAATTTATGTGCATCTGACATTATTGATTTGGAGCAAGGTCTCAAATCTGAAGCCTGTACAAAAATTAGGGTTTCTGCTCCGGACGCATGCATAGAACTGGGAATACTCGTCCCTGGACGCACACATGCTAAGGCCCAGGTAGCGTCTAGGCAGCTAAAGTCGCTCCCATAATAACTTGATGAGAGCGACCAGAGGTTTGACTATTGTTGACCATCATATGAAGATTGCTGAAGTTTTTTGAACTTTGAATCAAGATGTTCACCTGGAGGATGTCAGTTCCGCAAATAAGTAGTAGATATCTGAAAGATTTGAAAGTAGGGAAGTTTGAATGTTTACAGGTGACCATGACACACATATAGATATGTCATTATGTTTGAAGTTTGTGCTATAAGAGTTTGACATGATTTGGTTGATTAATATATATGAGTTGTATGATGTCTGATGATGACCTAGATCTCTGACTCAATGATTGAGATATGTCTTGGACTCTAGATCTCTCTATATAGCAAATTTGGATATTGACATTATTGTTGCATAGAATGCCTAAGCATCACAACAACGGCTCAGATTGGGGGTTGTCACCCTGATCTCCAATCTCTCTGTTTAAGCTGTCTTCCTACAACAAGCTAAGGGGGGTAGACCCTATGGAAAATGGAATGAAGGGGAACCAGTTGGGAACCAACAAGTTCGGGAGACATAGTGAAGCGACCAAGTACTTGATTAAGATTTAGCAAGACTTATAGGATTTGATTAGATTTAGATGATTGATACAAGTGCCTTATGGAGTCATTGATCTTGCTAGGGAAATTAGGACCAAGTAATCGATTAGCAACTGCTGTGTAGATGAATGACTATCTTATATGAAATGCAAATCCTAAATCTAATATGAGATGCAAGGATCTTGGTTAATTTTAGTTAAATGCCTATCTGAATTTGAATCCTTCCATCCTTTCTGTGTTGAGCTTGATTTCGTACTAATTGGCAAAGAGAAGATAAGGTGAAGCACACTAAGGTGTGATTAACGATACGTCTCCTGAAAATCTAACATACCCAGTACCTCTGGCCTTGCAGAGAGCTGTGGCTCTGACGACTGCAAGGTCACTGTTTTAAGTACTATTAAAAGCAGGCTTCTCAAGCAAAGATAGATGGATACCTATTTCTCTATCGACCAAGCTTATGCTTGGAAGTAAATTTTATTTATGCAAAGCTAACTTATATGCAAATGCATGAGATGATGAGATGAAGTTAGACTCGAGGATTAGAAACACTTGTGTCGCAAAAGCCCTTAATCACCAAAATGAAATGTTCACTTTACTGGATGAAGACTTAAAGATAACCCCTTGAAATATCACAATTAAACCACAAACTTTCTTCAAATCTTTTTGATACAATTATAGCTCAAAGAGAATAAAAAGAACTTCTTCGCAATTTAATATCAATGGCAACAGATGCTCACAAAATACTCAGCAAAAGATATGCAATTCATTACAATTTCATGACAGAGTACTTGAAATATTCACAAAATATTTAACATGCAATGAACATCAAATAATTCAAGCGATTAATATAATGATCAAATAGATGCAAAATATTCTAGCAATTAAATTTCTAGAGATCTAAATACTTTGAAAAACCATGAAATTCAAATGCTAAGCAATTCACAATCCTAGAAAAATGATTCGTCCTTAGTGACCTAAATTTAGGAAAATTTACCACTTTCATATAGTCAATCTTCAGATACGATAAAAAATTAAGTGTGTTTGACTATAGAGAAATGAAAAATGTTAATACCACAAAAGTTTTTTTTTATAAATTTCACCTTTAGCCCAAAAAGACACCAAGAAGGAACTTTAAACTAACAATTTAATTATTTCTTCGGAAAAAATCTTCGATGTGCTAAGTTTTATGAAGCAAGACTAATGCGGTAAATGATCAATTAAGATTTTTTTTAATGTGACCAAAGTAAAACAAATAAAAAAAATTTAATAGTTTTTAAATTTTTTAATGGGCCAAAGGCCACAAAAAAAATTTAAAATCTTTTAATGTGAAAAATTATCATTTGATTTAATTTCTAGTCACATAAAATGCTTTTTTCTAGGTTTTTAAATGTTTAGTTTTTGCTTTCTAAAAAAATTCAAAACCCAAGGGGAAAAGCAAAAGAAAAAAAATGAAATTCAATTTTTAGAAGAAATCAAACTCAATAAATTTTTTTAAATTGAAATCAGAATTTTGAGTTTTTCCTTTTTTTAATTTAAAAAAAAATGAAAACTAAACAAACAAAAAAAAGGTATATCGAAGTCTAACAAAAAAAATGAAATCGGATTTTGTAAAACAAAAGGGAACTAAACCTAACACACAAAAAAAAAGGAAGTCGATTATTTGGTTGCAGGTTTGGATTGACGGCGACGAAGGATGGAGATCGACGGGAGAGGGAGGTCACGTGGTACAGGAAGAGGGGCGTGTGAATGGCAACAAGGAGGAGAAACTGCAGTGACAACGAGGTTAGGTCGATGGGCGAGAGGATGAGGGGATTCGGGCAAGGTTTTCGAGAATGCAGGCAGCGAGGACGCAGAGGAAAAAAGACCTGACGAAGGAGACAGAAAAAAGATGCGGGTTAAGGAGCTCGAGGAAAGGATGCTGATCTATGGAGAGGCGACATAGGAAAGAGCAACGATTTGCAGGATGATGGAGATGCTACATGGCGCGTTTTTTGCAGGCAACAAAAAGAAAAAATGCAGGCAGGGATGTCGAGCAGCAAGGAAAAAACGATGAGGGTTTGCTGGAGATGAAGGGATAGGCTGATAACAAGAAAAACGCAGTAGAAAGAAAGGAATAAACCCAAAAACGCAGGCAGGGAGAATAATTTTTTTTCCAGAAAGGAGGAAACGCAGCAACAGAAGAGAGAGGCTTAATATGGCAACGGACATGAGATAAATGGTAGCCAAAAACCCAAGAAAATTTCCCAGAAATTTCTGATTAAAATGATATATTCTTCTACTTAAAATTTGTTGTCAAAATTCTTGCAGAAAAACCCCAGATCTAAACTTTGAGATCCTCAAACTGAAAATAATTTAGAATAAGGCCCCTGCAAATGATTTTGAGGCTAGATCTTACTGTCCAGGGCCTAGATCTGGCTTGAAATAAAAAACTCTCGTTCAGATCTGCACCCTTTACCTGCAAAAACGAAAAAAAACCCAGAACCCAGATATATAAAGATAAATAAAACCCCAAAAACTCGAGTCAGAAAACCAAAAAAAAATTACAGATCTATGCACAAAAATGGTAGATCTATCAGATCTGAGGAGTATGAGTCCAACTCTGCACCCAGATCTGATAAGCTAAGGCTCTCAGTCTCAACAGCTAGATCTATCACTTTTCCACACAAAAAGTTAAATTTTTAAATTTTAAAGGAGGTGCTTAACTCAAAACCTTTCGTGTATCACCAATAAAATCTTATGATAAGCCCGGAGCTAATTTAACTGGGCTCTTCAGAAAACACAGATCACGAGTTGGTTGGTCCAACTGAAAACTTCCCCTAACGCCCGAGGATCTAAAAATCAAGATTTCCCTGCATAACTCAATCCAACCATCAAAATAGAGCGAGAAAATAATAATAAAATTTAGATAAATAGAGATACCTGCTATTACGTACAAAATTTAAATTATTATTTAAACCCCAACGACTGAGCAAGATACCTGTACTCAAATCACTCTTCAGAAGCTATCATCAATGGCTTTAGAAAAAATTATACATGAAAACAACACATCTTACAATATTCTCATGAAGAGTAACACCAACAGAATTTAACCCCAAAGTCTTTATTTATTATCCAGAAAAAAAGGTTACACAAGAGCTTTTTGCTTAGCACACGACTTAGAGATTGGATGAATCGACTGACAAATGACCTCCTATTTAAAGATAAATCCTCCAAAGGCTAGTTCGAGTGATCTTCATCAAAGCAATCTCGACTGTTGATGAAGATTAAAATTTCTTTTAATCTCATCCGTCGAAATATTTAAATATTTGGGGATTTTTTTTTTAATTAACTCAAAACTAATTTTTTTGAGCTAATTTCCCCAAAAATTTGATTGAAACTTAACCCCCAGGGGTCAATGGTTTAAAATTTAGCAAAATAATTAATTTACCTTAGTCCCGAGATCTTTTGAAATTTATTTTTTTAGGATTGACAAATTTTTCCTTTGGAGAATTTAAATTTACCTAGGACCTAGAATTAATTAAATATTTGGCTTAGGATTTTAATTAATTTTGGGCCAGAATATTTAATTAATTAACCTATGAGGGGAAAATTTATTTTTCCAACCCTCAAAACACTCTACATAATGATTTTCATATTTTTTTACACCACAAGGGGGAAAACCCAATTGTAATAGACCCTCACAAACTACCCATTTCTGTGACAAATATAATCCAACGGACCAAGCAATTTGTAATAAAATAACCTAACCAAATAGTTAGGATTATTCCCAAATCACTTTTACATAGACTCGATCTAGAACACTAGGACTTGCTTAAGATCCTAGCAACAAAATCCATTTCAGCTTTGGGGTAAGACTGGAGGAAAACTCTGCCGACCATCCGAGAATGGATTGGTGAGACAAAAAGCCTCTCAGAATGAAAATCGTCACTAGAAGAGTAGGTTTACCTAGGTCGTTACATACATGACACGGATCTGCTGAGATTATTTACATCATATACATGTAGAGTGGGTTTACATTATAACATGATGATCAAGTTGATGATGATAATTGGACGACACCGACACATTGATCATATGCTATCCCTTTTGCAAAAAAAGGGGGTGTACTGCTATGGGTAGTTGACGCGTAGTGGGCAACATCTGGCTTTACTTGGGGACATGTTACTGCATCAGAGGAATGTGAGAATCTGAAATTTTCATCCATGCAACACACAAGATAACATAAGTAGCGTCCATCCAAAAATCATCATATAACATTAAGCACATGAAATAAAAACTCATCAATAATTTTATTAACATGAAAAGTAAATCTAATCCTAAAATAGAAATGAAATGCTGAAATTACAAGGTGTAGGGTTAGAAATACAATACAAAAGATGCCCCATGGCATCAAATGTCATCTTTGAAGAATAGCTTGAGCATTTGGCCATTTGCAGGTAAGTCAAGTGGTTTGCCATCCAATCTGCTGAAGTGGAATGAATTTGGCCCAACAATGTCTCGGATAATGTATGGTCCCAACCACAAACTGTCAAATTTCTTATGTTTTCCTATTTTTTCATTCTTGCGATCCCAAGGGAGTACCATGTCTCCAACCTGCGAAGATTTAGATCGAGATGATTTATCAAATCTTTTCTTAATGTTAGACTGACTTTTACACATATTATCAAAAGTTTTCGTACGAGTTTCATCCAACTCCACAATCTAATCAATTCTATTTTGAACAACATCTTTATCAGTAGAAAAACGCTGAAGGAGTTGATAAGCTGGAAATTTAAGGTGCACAGGTAAAGTTACATCCAAGCCATAAACTAATTCAAAGGGACTTTTACCAGTAGCTTTCTTTTTAGTAATTCTATCTACCCATAAAGCATACTTGATTTTACTGTCCCAAGTTCGCTTATTATCTACTACTATCTTCTTGATAATGGTTATAAGATTTTTATTACTTGATTCAACAAGGTCATTACCCCGAGGATAATAATTAGATTAATGAGATAAGGCAATGCCATGCTTGAAACAAAAAGATGAAAACTCTGAAGAACTAAAAGCCTTGGCATTATCATTAGTGATCTTAGTAGGGACACCAAATCTAGTAATGATATTATTTTTTAATGAAATCCATAATGACCTTTTCAATGGCATTCTTAGCAGGGATGACTTCTACCCATTTAGTGAAATAATCAGTGGTAGTCAAAATCCATGAGTAGCCATTGCTAGAATTTTCGTGAAACTTCCCAATGAAGTCCAGACCCTAATGCTGAAAATGTGCCTCCACAACCATAGGTTGTAAGGGCAGGGCAACAAGCTTCTGTTTCCCAGTGAACAGTTGGCAGGCTTGACAACAACAAACAAATTTATGCACATCAAAAAAATCGAAGGTCAATAATAACCAACTCTCAGAATTTTGTGGGCAGTAGTTCTAGCAGCATAATGACCACCACAAAATCCCAAATGAAACTCAGAAATTAACTTTTTGGACTCAATTTCATCAACACACCTAAGTACTATGCCCTCAAAATTTCTCCATCCAAGGCGATCCTTCATGAGGCAATACTTAGTGTCTTTAATTCTAAGAGCCCTTCTCTTATGAGCAACTAAATGGTTAGGACATGTAAGATTTAACAAGCAATAAATAATGTCCTTGTACCCCTCATGCTCTTCTAATCTTTGCAGCTCAGGTGAAGATGAATCGTTAAGACAAATCAAACCAAGAGCTTTCTCATTACCTTTGGTCATCATTTCAACCAAGCCTTGGCCTTTGATTAACTTGGTGGGTCTAATCTCTAAATCATATTCTTGGATTTTAATAACACACCTAGCTTCAGTCCCTAAGCAATCAGTTTGTGTTAATATATCTTTAACCGCGGAATGTGGGACAAAAGCAATGATTTTGGAATAACCCACATAAGTTCTGAAATGCTTAAGGGATTTGACTAAGACATAGGCTTGCTTTTCCATGGTAGTGTAATTTAATTCAGAATTTTGAAGCGCTCCACTCATGAAAGCAATAGGCTGCTCGTGACCATCTTTATTTTTTTGTAATAAGACACCAACGATGGTATCTTTAGAAGCGAAAGAGAAAATCATGAAATCCTTCGAGTAATCAGGACTAACTAAAACATGAGCTTTGGGAATAGCACCTTTGATTTCTTAAAAATCATTTTTTACCATCTTCTTTCCATAAAAAATTTACATCCTTCTTTAAAAAACTTTGAATAGGCTTAACTACTTCTGCGTAATTTGGAATAAATCTTCTAAGAAAATTTGTTTTTCCAAGAAAAGACTGAAGGGATTTAAGATTATGAGGGAGAGGAATGTTTTGGATTGCCTCAACTCTTTCAAGATCAATCTTGATTCCATCTTTAGAAATGATGTGACCAAGTAATTTCCCTTCAGTTTCTCCAAAAATAGACTTAGCCAGATTTAAGGAAATTCCATACTCTCTACATTTATCAAAAACTTGCCTAAGATGACCTATATGACTAATACCATCCTTAGAAAAAACAGTAAGATCCAATGTTGCATGAAGCGGGAGCGAAGCGGAAGCGTTTTTTGGAAGCGGGGACGCCGAAGCGTCATTTTCCAAAAATCTAGGAAGCGAAGCGTCCGCGGAAGCGGTCTGCTATATATATATAATATT
>APFE031055923.1:15714-32814 GCA_000404065.3 Pinus taeda | reverse complement strand
AAATAAATAAAAATAAATTAGAAATCATATATATAAATATCGACTTCTTTATAAAAATTAGGGTTCTAGGTTTATTTATACCCAGGTCGACAGACTCTTCTCTCAATAAGCTTTCATTCATATTCTATGTAATTTAGTCCTGATGAGGGACCCCTTTTGGGGTTCGTAACGTCGACAAAATGAACACGAAACTGTGGATAATCCGGATCATGCCACTGCAAAAAACTACCACAGAAGCTTAAAATCTAACATAAGTATCCCTCCTTCCAATGCGCATGTTGAGAAGACATTCTTTGTTAAACATATAACAACATTAAATTTTTGTGACATCCATCATCATATATAACATTTAATGGTTCCTTGAATCCTAAATGATGATCCCTACCTTCGAGGTTTCTTCTTTCAATCCTCACATGAAGGTTATGACTTTTTTTAAATAGAGGATGCTTTTAAAGACATACAAAGTGTAGTGTAGATTCATGCTTGCACAAAAATGAGTGTATTATTGCATATCGCTATAATGCTCCACAGAAGGAACGTATTGATGATATGCTAGAAATGTTTACAATGCTAATCTTCTTAGACTATGGCAATTTGATGTTGATTAAATTCATCTAGTTGTTTCTCAACATGTAATCATGAAATATATTGCAAAGTATGGTTAAAAAGTAAAAAAGAGGAACCTTACTTTAAGCTTTGTCAAGATTTGATGAAAGTAAATGAAAACATAAAAGACATTGGATATCCATCTTTGCATGTGCATAAAAAAGATTCCTTGTAGAAACATATAGTTTTTTAAATCCTCTTATCTCTTTGTGTGCCCTACTTGATTGTTGTGCAAAAATTTCCATGTACATTCTACCTAAAAAACACTCAAATCACTTGTGACCCTTCATCACAAATGATAACAATGTACATCCGCTGTTGATAAGACCTTGAAGAATATTCCTTGTTCTCTAAATCCACTAAAACCTCTCTCTCTTGATTTCTTTTTGTTTCCTTATAAAAAATTTCATTGGTCTTCTCATACTTTTCATCGCACATTTCTTTCACTTTTTGTTTCGAATTGTGAAATTCTTTGTAGTTATGATAAATTCTTCCTCTAAGAAAGTTCTTCTTACTAGTTTTTATGGTAATTTTAGTTACATGTTTTAAAAAGTGAAATGATATGGTGCTTCTAATGAAGAAAAACTTTTCCAACTAATTTGATCTTGTATAGTAGGCTTTCAAATATTAACATAAAAACTAGTTGAATAGGTTCCTTCTTGTATCATGGAGTATGTATTTATGTATTGTATGGTTTTTTAGTCACAAATTATCTTATACTTGATTAAATTTATATAGATTTATAAATATAGACTTTGTTTTCTCTCATGAAATATGCTTGGCCCTTCAATTCAGTAAGCACTAGCTTGATTTTTCAAGAATCTCCCATTCTCTCAAATTCAAAATATTCGCCATATCATTAAGTTAGCTATAATTCCCTTTGAAATATGTATTTAGAATTCCTATATAATAATTTAAGCTTAATTTCTATTAGTCTTTAATACAACAACCTTGAAAATTATTATACAATATCTTCTTCATCAACTTTTCTAAATCTTTGGTGGGCTCCAATGTTGCAGCAATGATGCTGCAACTCCTGGGACTCCCTTCTTTACTTTTATCAATCCAGTAGTTCGTAACAACTTGGAAGCGACGGTGCTGTATGCACAAGTACTAGCCCTTATTGTAGGCTGTCACTTGATCAAATGGCACAAGTTCGCTAGGAGCTTAAGCCAAATTCTATGAGTTCTTAGAAGAAACTTTTAACTGTGATGGACAAAAGCTAACTCAAAAGAGGATAGTCTGCTTACAGAAAGAAGCGGAAAGCTGAAAGGAAATGCAAACCCTAGTTTTACTGACTAACCCTACTAATGCAAGAAAAGAGATGAAAGTTGCTGAAATGGATGCCATTGACTCTTGGAAAGGTAAAATGCATGTGTCTAAGCTACTTCTGAAGGAAAATATGGAGAAAGCATCTTTTTGTATTTTTGAGTAATTTTGCAGAATTATTATGCATGTGTTTTAACTATTTTTTACTGTGCAGGGGTTTATTCGCGAAAGGAAATGGAGTGGGCGCTTGCAGGAGTTTGGGAAGGTGAGAAGAGGGCCTAAGGGGTCCCTAGCACCCTTCTAGAGAATTCCACAACAATCAGATCTCAAAAAACTGCTCGCATGAACTTCTACAGGAAGTCTGCAGGGGTTCTACAGGAAGTTCTACAAGAACATGCCGAAAGTGGATTTTAGAGGGTTGATGGTGGAAAAACGGTGGGAAAGTGGAAATGAAAGATGGATAAGGATGTCAAGGGGTCTAGGACCTAGCAAATGAAGCTAAGGAGTGATGAAGGTGGTTGGATTTGTTCAAGGATGGAGAGAGCAATATTGTACAAAAATGTAGAAATTATGACAAATTGGAAAAGTGTGGCGAATGAAGGGAAGGAATCTGGAATTAGGGGTTGGAACAGGTTGTATGATGGAGGAAGGGTAGATAGGAATGTACCATAGGTGCTCTGCACACTATTTTCCAAAACTGATCCAACAAAGACTAAAAAAAAACTAGAGATCTATCTATTTTGACCTAATTTGACCTAAAAACCAGAAACATGATGAACATAAGTTTATAGATAGGAAATCATACAAGATAGCTATTGAAATTAAGAAAGAACATATCTAAACATGAAAACACAACTGATATCAACTTTTCCAACTTAAAATCTAACACTAGCAATCACATTGGAAGGCAAAAACAATGTTTTTGTGGCAGTGAGTATGCCTTGGTCTCAGCTCATGGTCCCAAGGAGGGAGAAATGAGATCAAAGACTGCTTGAATCCTTTTTTTGGATCTTTTCTGTTACCAAACTATCAAATCAAATTGAAGCATGAAAAACTATCTTAATCATCAAAATCAACCTAAGTAACAAAGCAAGATTTTAACCTAAATAACAAAAATTATTCTATGAATGCAAGGAAAACACATAAAAGTACACAAAGGAGGTAGTGGCACTTGGGTTGGGCCCAACCTCAAGAGCTACAGGCTCCTAAGAAAGCTCAGAGCTAGTGCAAAGCGAGATTTATTTTCATTAAGCCAAAATAATAGTCATGTCACAAAACTGTTTACAACAAGAGCTCGAAAATGAGCTGAAATGCAGAGCTACACTAAAGTGCAAAAACAAACTGTTCAATAACTAAAATACAAGTCTTGAAGCCTTACTACTTATGCAACACGAGGACTCCCAATAGTCCTCCTTAACTTTAGGAGCTTGGCTGCCCAAAACTATAGTTAATCAGCCACTTCACTAAACCTGCTCGGTTGCCCCTTGAAATCATCTTTGGTGGGCTGTTGAACTCCGAGCTGATGGTGGAGAACTCGAGGAAGGGGTCATTAGTGCAGGAGACACCCCTCCTACAAATCCTCAGCCTTGTTCCTTCGTATTTGGCTGCCAACTTGCTCATAAATGCCTGACCTTGGTAAAAAATATGTCCAAAAATTTACAATAAGCACGTATTAGACTTTGTGGTCAAGTGACTATTCTCATTCATTCAATTAACATAAATATATTCAAAAGCATGCATAAAACTATGAAGAATGGTGGATTAATCGAAAATAATAGACAAAATGAGCCCATAAAGTTACCCATTTTTGGGGCTCATCATCACCTCCTGCTGAATGTGTTGCTCATCCTCTGAGCAACTAATCCAGTTCATCGTCTTTGATTTCTTTGATTGCCTCTCTGACATCCCAGGCTTTCGAGGTGATGTCCTCTTCTCGGTCATGAAACCTTGCCTTTCTCTCTACTTCCTCCCATTGCCTGTGTTCTTCTTCTTCTTTGACCCCTTCCAGTAGCCCTAAAAGTAATGGAGGGTTGAACTTTAGGCCAATCCAGTTGGCCTTCAGATTTTGCATTGACTGTTTATAAAGTGGCACTCTTGCCAAAGCCTCCCTCATTTTGGTCGGGGAGTGGTATTCTCTTATTTTTAGACTATGGGACAATGTGTTCCATGTCCTTATGCAAGCATGAATGGAATTATCACCAAACAATCTTTCCATGTCTTCAAAGTGAGCAATGGCCCGAGCTTGCCTTTCAACGTAGTTTGGGAGAACTTGAGGGTTGTTGGCAAGGTGTTGATGCACATATACTAGAGCTGAGGGATCTTCTGGTTCTGGCCTGATCATGAGTGGCTCACTTAGCTCCCTGTCCATAACTTTCCGAATTCCTACTACCCTCTTTTCCTCATGGCTTAACCATGAAGCCATGGCCATGAGTTGCACATCTCCCAATGTAGCATTGGGGTCCCATAGATTCATGTTTGGAAGTGCCAAGTTGTGTAAATAGAATTTTGCTAACTTGGCCTTATCTTCAGCTGAGCTATTGTCACACAAATACATAAACTGATTGTAATTCTGGAATGGAATGGTGCCCCTTTGGGCCAATGTGTTAATTTGAAATTGCAACCATTGATATTTAAGATATAATGCATAGGACTTAGCAGGTTGCCTACATTGTAAGGCTTCTACTGCCCAGCTGGCCATGCAGGCCATTTGGGCTTCTTTTTCTTGCACCTATTGTTTTAAACCCTATATTTCTTCTACTGCTTGAGACTCCTTTTCTTGCAGCAGTTTCGTCAGCATATCAACATCAGCTTGTAGCTTTTCCTATCTCTGCTGTTTCTCGATTGTTTCCATGTCTGCTGGAGGTCCTTCTTGTTGCTGCTTCCCTCTCGAAATGGACGACCTATCTTCCTTATGACCTTCCTGTAGCTGCAATTGCTTTTTCAGCAGCTCATTCTCCTCTTGTAATTTGGCTCTTTTATTGCTTTCTATGTGCCTTACCATGGCCAACGCTCTTCTTGATTTTTTTAGCTATTCTTCCAGGTGGCCTATGTCTGCAACACCCTTGGATTTAGCAATTCTCATTCAAATGTGAGTCTTAACCCGTTCTTGTTCCAATGCAAAGAAAAGTGGTACAACAAACTTATGTGGGATAGCCTTCTCACTTTCTAACAAGTTGTAATATGAGCCCAAACTAGGCTGAGGGCTTGGTTCCAGTATTTTCTCGGTCTTGTCTTCTCTTTGTGATTGTTTGGCTGCCTTCTCCTCCAATTTCTCAGTCTCTTTTAACTTGGCTAGAGTTTCCTGTAGAGATATTTTAGCTTCCTATAGAGCTGCCTTTGAGTCCATCATCCTAATTCTTTCTCTCCATGTGGAGGTTTTTGGGCTTCCTCTTTCATAGGTTATAGATATCTTGGAAGGAGACTCTTCTTTCTGTTTAATGGTTGTGTCCTCAATGACAATTGGTTCCTTTGATTGTGGCTGGGGTTTGCCAACTTTGATCCTTGTGTTTCTTCTGGCTTTAATGTACATGGAGGTTTGCCTCTTTCTTTTTCCTTTTTGTTTTGTAGGTGTGCTTAATGCAGCGAGCACACCTGCTGCTTCTCGTGCCAACTTTTCAGGGGATTCCTCTTGCTGCTATTCTTTTCCTTCAATTTCTGTAGAAATATCTATGCCCACTGTTTCTACCTGTGTTACTGATATCTCAGGGTGTGTCATTTCCTTCTCTTGCTGGGTGCCTGCTTTGGCTGTGGCAGTGTTAATTTGGGCTTTCTTGACCTTTTCCTTTCCAATCTGTGTCATTTTTCCCTTCTCTGTTCTTGCTGTTGTCTCTTTCTCTGTTTTAGGCTCAAAAGTCTTGTCAGATTCTTCTTTTTCTTTCTGTTCTTCCTCTGTTTTGCCCTCTGCTTGAATGTCTTGTGCTCCCTCATCATTGTTATTCTCAATTTCTTCAGTTTGCCCCCCCCATCGCTGCTGGATGGGTTGACGTTCTTAGCCAAAGTTCTAATGTCATCATCCCTGGACATATTTCTAAAGATGTCCCAAGCTATGGGGATAGTATAGGTGTGTAAAGCATCTTCTACCAATAGTTTGATGAGCCCATTATGGGCCAATTGATCTAGGATCCCTTCATTTAGCTTTGTACCACATTCAATTAAGGACTGAAGGAGGAAATATGGGATGTTCAATTTTCTGGTTGGAGGCAAGTCCATCCCATACCTTAATTCATTTAGCAACCTAAAATTGTATCCATAAATGATGCTAAACATCCCTTCACATGTGACATATTTCATTATTTGATAACTAACTTCACTCCAGAGAGGAGGCAAGCTTGTCCTTCTAACCTTGTTTTTGTCGTCTATAGGATGCTCCTCAGGCAGAAAAAAATGTTTTCTTAGCAACTTGTCCCAATGATCTCTACTCTTTGTTCCAAGGGAGCCCCAATGGTAGACCAATAATTCTACTGATGAGCTCAAGTGTAAGTTCTAGGTTCAAACCCCTAAAACTAACTGTGGCATGTGTCTTCGAATGTGGTCTCAGGGACATCAAAAACTCTTCAGTTATCTCCTCATCATAACCCTGAATTTTGTCAAAGAAGGATATCTAGTTTGCCCTGGTGAAAAGGTCCACCACCTCAGGGTGCTCGTGCAATTTTCTAGACTCTGAGGGTTCTTTCCTTATGAATCCTCCTAGCATGGTGTTGAGTGCTCTTTTTATGTTTTAACCAGAAAAGAAAATGCTGAGGTGGGAAAAAAATCAATTACTAAAACAGAAGATAACTGAATTCGATTTCTTCTGAACCCAAGAAGGAATGTCCCGGGTGCGTCTTTGCAATATCAAATGGCAATAATTCTCCTGTTTTAAACTGCTGCCACCGTGAATTTGACTTCCTGGTTTTGAAAAGAAAGATTTTTTTCTACAGAACAGGGGATAAGGACACAAGTTCCTTTCTCAGCACATAGATAGATATGCACAATCGTTTTTTCACACACACACACACACACACAGAGGCTGGCCTTTACTGCTGCATGTATCTTTTTTACAGGAGAGTTTGAGAAAGGGTGGGGAGATTTTAGATGTAGAGAGAAAAAGAAACTATGTAGACTCAGGGAAATATGCAGGTAGACTTTCATTCTTTTAATGCGCAGGCAGAGTTTCACTCTTTTTTTCAATCTACTTCCGTGTTCAATTCACCACCTTACTCAAAAAAATCATGCATAAAGGATTTTTCTCGAGCCTACCTTGTTTTGAGCTTGAATTCCGATGAAAATCTCGAGTTTCCTTTTCGCAGAGTTGTTCTCTGCCTTTTTTGTAGAACCCTTCCTGTAGAAATCTCTCGGCTCCTGTAGAACGAAACTGTGTTTTCGATAGAGCCCGATAGGCGAGAGATTTTCAAAAACAGGCAGAACACTAGTGGAGGATGACTGGTTGACTACTTTGGAAGTGGTGGATGCGTACTCTAGTCGAGAACGTCGTGAGTGCATAATGAACAGAGGGTGGTGCATGTTTCAACTGAGTTGTCTTTTATCTGCGGCGTGATTCATGGTGAGGGGATGAGGTGGTAGGATCAGACCGTTGATCCTACATCATGGCCATAATGTTTTTGCATGCCATTTGACCGCCATCACCTCCCTTTCTCCCATTATCCTCTGCCACCACTACCAGTCCCGACGATTTCTTCCTGAATGGACACTCCACATGTGCTGGCTGCGCATCTAATCGACAGTTTTGAATTTAATGGGGTTTGTTTGGATTCCACGAGGATGTGTAACTGGCCGAGGGTGGCCAGTTGACTGGCCACCAATTCCACTCAATTCGAACCATTCCCATAGTCATGCAGCCTTGAAATATGATTTATGCAATTGAAGAATGAGTTTAGGCACTTACATGCGTAGTCGTGGCCGTGTTATTCAGATTTCGGATTTTGGAACCCATTTCTTCATTTTTTGTTGCTGCTTGCGCATTGCATGCTTAGCCTATGGCTGTTGCTGATGTTCACATGTTTAAGTAGAGCTCCATGCATCTCTCATATGCCATATTTTGTTGTCCCTGTCTCTGGAGTATGTCTTTCAGAGGGATCAACTGCTACAGGAATCCTGTAGGATGTCCTGTAGCTGCTTCTCCTCCTGGAATGCAAGCTAGAATGAGTAGGGCTACACTGATGACGAGGGTCTCAGTTGATACAAAGTCTAGATGGAGGGTATCAGGTATGGTGAGTGAAAAACTGCTGCTTTGATTCGTCATTAAAAATGTTTACTGGCAGCATGAAGGAAACAGGATTTCTGTGTGTGACTGTGCAAGGACATAAAAATGAGTGCAATGGAGGTGTATAGAGATGGAAAAATGGCGACATATGGAAATGGATGGAAACAGGGAGGTTTATAGGCCTCATAGACAGATTCCCAACCTTCGGGCCCTCTTCTGAGATCGATTTTGGCTTGTTTGTAGGTTCTATAGGATCTTCCTATAGAAGATACATAATTTTCTGTAGAAGGTGAAATCTTAGCCCAAATGAGACCAAATCTTAGGAAAGGGTAATGGTCATGGAGGAATGGATTGTGAGGGATTCTTGCAGCTTAGTGATGACCTCTGTGTTTGTCTTGTGCGATCCTCCTAAAACCTGTAATGACCTTCCAACAACCTGCAATTTATTCAACAGAAATTACGTTTATTTTTATTTTTCTTTCTTTTTTTTTTTGTCTAAGACAGCTGGGGCGCCTCCAGGTGGTTTTCACCCTCACTATCTGCCCTAGGCGCCTCCAAGAGGTTTTCACCCAAGGATCTTTTATTCCTTTTTTTCTTTTTCTGTTTTTGTTTTGTTTTTGTTTTTGTGTTCAAGGTGTGGGTGGAGTGGAGACAGGGGCCTACTCCACTACCAACACTGATTTACCCAGAGTTTCAATGAACTCTTGCTTAGAAAGGAGCTTCCTGTAGATTTTCAATCGATGCCCATTGACGAGCATGGGGATGGCTTCTTCATCAATGGTCCTGATAAGGACTGAACCATTGTCATTGCATTTCTCTACTACATATGGTCCTAGCTATCTTGTCCTCAACTTTCCTTTGAAATCCTTGTATTTTGAATCATATAACATTGCCCAATCTCTTGGCTGAAATTGTTTTTCTTTAAGGTGTCGGTCATGCCATATCTTTATTTGAAGTTGGACTACCTCTGAGTGGAGAAGGGCCTGCATTCTCTGTTCATCTAATCCATTATGTTGCAGTAATCTTTCTTGTTGTACATGGCTGAGATATAGGTCCAGCTGAGCTGCCAACCTCAATGTGTTGTATTCAAATTCTATGGACAACAAAGCCTTCTTCCCATAGACCAGCTCATAGGGTGTTAAACCTATTGTAGTTTTCCAAGTAGCGTTATAGGCCTAGGTGGCCTCAACCAAGCGATCCACCCAATTTTTTCTGCTGTTGTTCACCACTTTAGTCAAAATCTCTTCCAAAGCTTTGTTAGTGACTTCCACCTGTCCATTTGCTTGCAGATGATAAGGGGTGGAAGTTCTGTGCTTAATCTTGTGATGAGTGAGCAGGTCTTCAATCAGGTTAGAGGTAAACTGACTTCCCTGATCTGTGACTAATTCTCTTGGGTAGCCAAACTTGTAGAAGATATTTTCCCTCAAAAACTTAGATACTTTTTCTTCTATTGTTGCCTTGATTGCCTTTGTTTCTGCCCACTTTGTCAGGTAGTCCGTGCACACAATGATGTAAGACTTTTGTTTTGAAGGAGGGTTGATAGGACCCACAAAGTCCATGCCCCACTTCTCAAATGGCTCGAAAGTCACTTGAGGTTGTAGGGGCATCTCATCCCTTGGAGTCAGTTTCCCCATTCTTTGACATCGGTCACATTGGTTGATGTATCTCCTGACATCTTGATGAAGAGTGGGCCAATAGTACCCCGCCTGTAGAATTTAGAAGGCAATTATTTTTGCTGCAAAGTGGCCTCCATAGGTCCCATCATGACAGGTTAGGAGGATGTCAAAAACTTCCTCCTCCCTGACACAACGCCTCAAAATCTGATCTAGGCCAAGTTTAAATAGGTTGCCCCCAATCCAAGTGAATGGGGTGCTTTTCCTCATGATCTTGCTCTTCTCTTTTGAGGATAGGTGTGGCGTAAACTGTGCTGAAACCAAGTAGTTTGCTATATCAACAAATCATGGAGAGAGTATTGAAATAACAAATAGGTGTTCATCTGGCATTTGATCATTCACCATCCCTTCTCTACTTGCAGGCAAATCTAGTTTAGACAGAAAATCAGCAACAACATTTTCCTTACCTGGCTTATCAACAATGGTCAATTCAATTTGCTGCAATAAAAGTAACCATCTAAGGATACTAGCATTTACATCAGGTTTATTCATAGAATACCTAATTGCAACATGACCCGTGTGTACGAATGTTTGATAACTAGTGATGTAGTGTCTGAACTTGTTTAGGGAATGGACTACAGCTAGGAGCTCTTTCTCGGTTACAGTATAGTTTAACTCTGCCTTGGATAGGTTTTTACTGACAAAATATATGGCATACGGTAGCTTCTCTTCAACTTGTCCTAAGAATGCTCCTATGGCTTTGTTCGAGGCATCTGTGTGAATGTGGAAAGGTAGGGCTCAGTTTGGACCTCTCAAGATTGGGGCAGTTACCAGCTTATCTTTCAACGCATCCATAGCATGTTGACAGTTGTCAGTCCATATAAACACAACATCTTTCCCTAAAAGCCCAAATAAGGGAGAGGCTAGCTTACTAAAATCTTTAACGAATCTTCTATAATATCCCCCTAAGCCTAGAAAACTTCGAACATCTCTTACCTTTTGAGGAGGTGCGACCCATTGGATGATAGAAATCTTGTTGGGATCCGCCTGTAATCCTTGCTGAGAAATTGTATGAGCTAGCACGGTCCCTTCAGTCATTAGGAATTCACATTTTTCAGGACTGAGGGACAGGTTCATTTTGATACACTTGGTTAAAACTTTTCCCAGGTTAGCCAATGCTTCTAGGAAGTTAGAACCATAAGGGGTAAAGTCATCCATATAGATTTCCACTGAATCATGAACCATCTCAGCGAATATACTCAGTACTGCTCTCTGGAAAGTGGCAGGGGCATTGCATAACCCGAAGGGAAGGACCCGGTAGGCAAAGGTACCCCATGGACAAGTGAAAGTGGTCTTATCTTGGTCTTTCGGGTTCGTTTGGATCTGATTATACCCGCTAAACCCATCAAGGAAGGAAAAGAACTTCTTCCCTGCCAGGCCATCTAACACTTGATCTATGAAAGGCAAAAGGAAATGGTCCTTCTTGGTAGCTTTGTTAAGTTCTCGATAATCTACATAGATTCTCGACTTCCTGTTTTTCTTGGGCACAAGCACCAAAGGAGAAACCCACTCACTGTCAAAGATGGGGTAGATGAATCCCGCATCTAGAAACTTTTGCAGCTCTTCTTTGAAAATGTCCTTAAGGGATGGATTCATTCTCCTCTGAGGCTACCTGACTGGTTTACAATCCTCTTTAATATAAATGTGGTGGGTACAGTCTGAGGGGTGGAATCCTTTCATCTCCTTATAGCTCCAAGCAAAAGCATCCAAATGGCTATTCAATAAGCTACACAGCTCCTTCTCCTGAGAGTGGGCTAGGGATGAGTTGATCTTCAAGGTTCTTTCAAGGCCAAATTCCACATTCTTAACTCGGGGAGAGGTCGGATTAGCCATACAGAGATTCACTAAAGCACTGGCTTGGGTGTCTTCTACCAACTCTTCTAAGGGCAGCACACGGGGAGGTGGATTTTGAATCAAATTCTCAATAAGGTCATCCTCAGTTTGAGGACCTCCCCTAGTGGCTTCCACTGTACACAATGGTGCAGAGTAGACTTCATCCTCATCTTCCTCCTCCAACTAGAGAGGTAAGTCATGTTATAGCAGAGGTTGGGCAGGAGGATATAGGACTAGCTATTTGGACAGAGGCCCATTCTTGATGGTCATGCTCCCAGCTCGACAACTGATGTAAGCATTTGCAGTAGCTAACCAAGGCCTTTCCAAAATGAGGTGGTATCCAATGAGCTTTTCCTTTAGCTAAAGGACCAAGAAGTCCACAAGGTACCCCCAAGAATCAACGGAGACCATGACATCTTCCACAATCCCCTCGGGAGTCACGGCGGAGCGGTCTGCTAACTGCAGTACTGTTGAGGTCTTTCTTAGCGCACTCTGAAGGTTGAGCTTGAGCATAGTGTCCCTGGTCATCACATTAATGGCGGCCCCTAGATCAATCAGGGTGTGGGGGATTATGGTGCCATTGATGTGGACATCGACTACAGGACTCCCAGGGTCCAGATATTTTGGATAGATTACTTGTCGCAACATCAGGTTGAACAGTTGTCCTATGACATTGATAGTTGGGGCATCTCTCTTGCGCCTGCCTGGGTGCTTGAAACACTTCTCTTTGATCAATTTGTTGTTGATTGGTACATCCTTTATGGTCTAGAGAAGTGGTATTTTTACACATAACTGTTTAACTTCTCCCAGTAGTTCAGTATCTTCTGGGTTTGGTTGTGTGGTTCCAGTTAGTCTCTCAAGAAAGGGTGGAATGGCTTTGGGTTCACTTTCCTCTTTTTCTTCCTCATCCTCCTTAGGAGGAGGTTGGCTATTTGGGAGGACCCTCCGAGATTGTAGGTTGATCTTCTGAATCTCCATAGCATAGGTAGGCATGTTGTCTCCCCAGTATATACCTGTTGGGCCTATCTGTTATTGGGGTTCGGGTTCGGTTGAGCAAGCATCTGGGTTGTCTTGGAGGAGCAGGAGGTAATGGTTGTGGTTGAGCAGGTGGTGGAGGCAAAATAGCGGGAGGAGAGTTGTACTGGGACCTCCACCCCTGTTGAGGTGCATTCCACTGAGGTTGTGGCTAAACATGAGAATGAAACGAATGACCAGGAGGTTGAGTATGTATTGAGATGGATATGACGAAGGAGGGGGTGAGGACCAGGAAGGATGAGCAGGGGGCCCCAAGAAGGTATGTGAGTGGATTGGTAGGGGTTGTAATAATTCTGGGATGTCCCTTGCATCCCCTACTGGTAAGATCTGGGTCCATGTGGCCTCCTTCGGTTCATGAATTAGAGTGGTTCAGTGGTTCCTTCAACGCCTTGGTACATAGATTTAAGTCCGGGTCAGGTTGGGCACTGGTTTGTAGGGTGGTCTGCCTCACAAACGAAACATACCTCTACAGAGTGCAATGGACACTCGTTCCTAGGATGCTTCCTTGTACATCTGGGACAAAAGATGGCCAAAGTCCTCTCAGCTTCCTCTTGCTTCTATTGGATTCAGAAGGTATCCATTTGCATGGAAATGGTCTGTCTCACCTCACTTTTAAGGTCTTCCATCTGATTTGCAAACTCATGTTGGAAAAGGTGGCATTGGCTGAAAGTTGACTCCCCCTACCTCTTTTCCAGGCTGTCCTAGAATGGTTTCTAAACACAGTCTTTATGTCATCATAAGGTAGTTGGTAGATGTCTCCTCCATCCAACAAATGGAGGGTATCTAGAAGGTTTTCAGGGACTCCTCGGAGCATAATCAACTTCAAAGATTCGGGGTCAAGTGTGCACCTGGCCCTTTTATAACTAAGTTGGAACCTTTCTTCATAGTCTTCTAAAGATTCATCACTTCCCATGGTCATCCGAAAGATTTCTCCCTTTGTTTCCTTTGACCTACAACAATGTCGATAATTTTTTGTTAAAGGCTTGCTGCATATGAGCCCAAGTTGTGATATTGTTTCCAGGTAACCCCATGAACCAGCGTAGTGCTGCATCCTTGAGGGTAGAGTGAAAGAGTTTCAACTTTTGCTCGTCTTCTGCATAGTCATAAGTTCGACAAAGGAAAACAAACTCAAACAAGAAAGTATCAGGGTCTTTAGTGGTCAATCCATGGAAGTGAGGTAAGGCTGAGGGACTTATGTTTTTCATTTTTGTGTCCCCATTGGTCTCTCGGATGGGAAAGGCGCCTTCTATTCTCTCCTCATTTCCTATACCGTTTCTGTGTTCAACCATGGTCTCAGGAGGAATGTTTTCTTGCTCTTCTTTTGTTATAAGATCTTCGTATATCTCTGGAGGTTCACCTATAGGTTCTTCTGGATCACTGCCACCAAAGAAGAGAGAAATGTGACTCAATGATGTGGTGGGGGTGTTGGGTAGGAATTTTCCTGAATTGTCTTTGTTCCTACGAGACATGAAATGAAACATTTTTGGTTGATTTTTGTGATTTTCTCTGCTTGTACTTGCAAAACTGAAATTGATTGAACAACAAATTGCAACTAACTAAAATAACCCTTGTTGGAATGAAAATTGCAGAATTGAAATGAAAGCAGGAAATGACTAGTCTATGTTGCTGAAGTCAAATTGCAGAATTGAGATGCTAATCTACGCTTGCGAAATTGAAATTGCAGAATTGAAATGCTAATATACGCTTGCAGAATTGAATTTGCAGAATTGAAATGCTAATCTATGAAAGTGGAAAATATCTAATCTATGCTCGCTGAAATAAAATGAAAGTAGGAAATATCTAATCTAATTTTGTGGAAATGAAATTGCAGAATGGAAATGAAACAACTACTCTACTCTTGCTGAAATAAACTACTTAGCAGAAGGTTGTAGTAGAAAATAGAAGAAAGGCAGCAATCACAAATACTCTAACGCTTCCCCGGCAACGGCGCCAAAAAGATGGTGGGCTCTAGTATTGCAGCAATGATGCTGCAACTCCTGGGGCTCCCTTTTTTACTTTTATCAACTCGGTAGTTCGTAACAAACTTGGAAGTGACGGTGTTGTATGCACAAGTACTAGCTCTTACTGCAAGCTGTCACTTGATCAGTTGACACAAGTTCGCTAGGAGCTTAAGCCAACTTCTATGAGTTCTCAGAAGAAGCTTTTAACTGTGATGGACGAAATCTAACTCAAAAGAGGCTAGTCTGCTTGCAGAAAGAAGCGGAAAGCTGAAAGGAAATGCAAGCCCTGACAAACCCTAGCTTTACTGACTAACCCTACTAATGCAAGAAAAGAGATGAAAGTTACTGAAATGGATGCCATTTACTCTTGGAAAGGTAAAATGCATGTGTCTAAGCTACTTCTGAAGGAAAATATGGAGAAAGCATCTTTTTATATTTTTGAGTAATTTTGCAGAATTATTATGCATGTGCTTTAACTATTTTTGACTGTGCAGGAGTTTATTGGAGAAAGGAAATGGAGTGGGCGCTTGTAGGAGGTTGCGAAGGTGAGAAGAGGGCCTAAGGGGTCCCTAACACCCTTCTAGAGAATTCCACAGTGATCAGATCTCGAAAAACTGCTCGCGTGAACTTCTACAAGAAGTCTGCAGGGGTTTTACAGGAAGTTCTACAGGAATAGGCCGAAAGTGGATTTTAGAGGGTTGGTGGAAAAACGGTGGGAAAGTGGAAATGAAAGATGGATAAGGATGTCAAGGGGTCTAAGACCTGGTAAATGAAGCTAAGGAGTGATGAAGGTGGTTGGAATTGTTTAAGGATGGAGAGAGCAATGTTGTACAAAAATGTAGAAACTAGGGCAAATTGGAAAAGTGCGGCGAATGAAGGGAAAGAATCTGGAATTAGGGGCTGGAACAGATTGTATGATGGAGGAAGGGCTGGTAGGAATGTATCACAGGTGCTCTGCACACTATTTTCAAAAACTGATCGAACAAAGACTAAAAAAAATCCAGAGATCTATCTATTTTGACCTAATCTGACCTAAAAATTAGAAACATGATGAACATAAGTTTATAGATAGGAAATCATACAAGATAGCTATGGAAATTAAGTAAGAATAGATCTAAACATGAAAACACAACTGATATCAACTTTGCCAACTTAAAATCTAACACTAGCAATTGCATTGGAAGGCAAAAACAATGTTTTTTGTGGTAGCAAGTATGCCTTGGTCTCAGCTCATGGTCCCAAGGAAGGAGAAATGAGATCAAGGACTGCTTGATAGCCTTTTTGTGGATCTTTTCTGTTACCAAACTGTCAAATCAACCTAAAGCATGAAAAACTATCTTAATCATCAAAATTAACCTAAGTAACAAAGCAAGATTTTAACCTAAATAATAGAAATTATTCTATGAATGGAAGGAAAACACATAAAAGTACACAAAGGAGGTACTGACACTTGGGTTGGGCCCAACCGCAAGAGCTATAGCCTCCTAAGAAAACTCAGAGCTGGTGCAAAGAGAGATTCATCTTCATTAATCCAAAATAATAGTCATGTTACAAAACTGTTTACAGCAAGAGCTCAAAAATGTGCTAAAATGCAGAGCTGCACTAAAGTGCAAAAACAAACTGTTCAATAGTTAAACTACCAAGGCTTGAAGCCTTCCTACTTATGCAACACGAGGACTCCCAACAATCCTCAACTTTAGGAGCTTGGCTGCCCAAAACTGCAGTTAATCAGCCACTTCACTAAACTTGCTCGGCTGCCTCTTGAAATCATCTTTGGTGGGCTATTGAACTCTGAGCTGATGGTGGAGAACTTGAGGAAGGGGTCATTTAGTGCAGGAGACACCCCTCCTACAAATCCTTAGCCTTGTTCCTTCATATTTGGCTGCCAACTTGCTCATAAATGCCTAACCTTGGTCCAAAAGATGTCAAAAAATCTGCAATAAGCACGTATTAGACTTTGTGGTCAAGTGACTATTCTCATTCATTCAATTAACATAAATATATTCAAAAGCATGCATAAAACTATGAAGAATGGTGGATTAATCGAGAATAATAGGCAAAATGAGCCCATAAAGTTACCCATTTTTGGGGCTCATCAATCTTCATCCTCTTCTCATTTTTGAGCCACTCTTTTTGGCTTCCTTAGTAAACTCTCTGAATCTTCTAATTTTATTCCTAACACCTATTTTTTTAATCACTTAAATCTATTTCATTCTCTTCTCACAATCCCTTTTACTTGACATTTGATTTAAATAATTGAAATGTTTGGTAAATGAGATATATGAACAAAAATGTAATATTGTCCTTATTACAGTAGAGATCACTTTTAGTTTTGAATTTATATAGTCTTTTGAAGAAATGAAAAATTGTTGCTAAGAAGAATTAATTTTGAAAAAGGTCAAATGCTTCACTTGGTAAATAACAATGTAAACTTTGAAACGAGAACTATAAACTTAAAACGGGAACTCTGGTTAAAATACCCCGGAAAAACATCAAAAACAATGCTAAAATGAAAAGTGTT
>APFE031055923.1:2665-14391 GCA_000404065.3 Pinus taeda | reverse complement strand
AAATAAAAATAAAAAAAGAAAATATGAAGAAAAAGACCACTTTCAAAATTATTATTTACATTTGATATATTAGAAAATTTAAAGTCAAAATGATTTTCTAATACCACTACCATTCTAAAACGCAAATGTACAAAAAAAAACGCAATGAAAATCACTACCATTCTAAAACGCAATGTACAAAAAAAAAAATTAAAGTGCCAAAAACTATGTTATAAAAAAACCATGTGTGTTCTGCATCACCCATTTTCAAAATCATGTCACTTATTTACTATCTCTATACAATAGATAACAGTATCAGTTCCCGTTTCAAAGTCTACGTTGATAAATGTGACTTGTTGTGAAACTAAACAAAGTTTGAAACCTATATTCACTAGTAAACTTTTGGGGTTATATCTGATAATAGATCACCTTTATCACACACCCTTCAATCCTATGACCAAATGGTTAAATTTTTCATTTCTTAAACATTTGTTGGGGGGAGTGTGGAGAGATTTTTTTTCTTTGGGACTAGATTACTTGGAAATAGGTATATTGACAATTTACTCTCCAATTTTTCTAATTTTATTCTTAACACCTATTCTTTTAAAATCATTTTTCTCTTTCCTTCTCTTCTTACAATCCCTCTTAGTTGGTATTGGATTTGAATTCAAATGTTTGGTGAATGAGATGTGTGAACAAAAATATAACACCATCCTTGTTGTAGAGATGGAGAGATAGAGTTAGATATATTAAAAAATATAAAATATTAAAAAACATATATTTATAATTATTTTATTTTTACATTATTAAATGATAAGCAATTTCATTTTTTTGTAATGGTACTTTTTCTTGGAATAAATTGAATTGAAATACAATTTTATATAAAAAGATTTAAAGTAATTAACAATTTTGATTATAATATTGGAAAATTAAAAAATAATTTGAATAAATTATTTAAAAAATAATATTGTATTTTATTAACCTTTATAGATATATACACACATTATAGCATAAATGAATATTTCAATGAAATTTTATACCTTAAAATTTCTAGAAAATTTTAGGGGTGAATCTTAGCCCATGGGCGAAATTTAAGGGATTTTATATTTTAGAAGGGCGATTTTTTTTTTTTACACCCATTTTCTTTAGTTAACCCACAAAGTATTTGAAAAATAAATAATTATTATATTTTATCCCATCAAAAATAAGCTCGATAAACATTCCATGCCCCGATTCACTTGGTTTGCAAGTCATATTTTCTTCCAGTCGCCTCGATTTTCCTGGTTTGTAGGTTGGATTTTCTTCCAATTGCCCCGATTTCCAAGAATGGCACTGGTTAAACACATACAACTCAAGTACCATTTCATACAATCAGTATTGGAAGATGGAGAGTTGAAGCTTGAAAAATACACACTAGCAGAATCCTGCAAATATGATAACAAAAGTTGTAACCAGGGAGAAACTGAGAATATTCTTAGTTTCAGTTGGTCTTCAAGGATGATGATGAAGATGAGAAACAACCAGGTCCAAAAAGGAGTCATTATCCAGCAAATGAAACAACGGTGGAGTTGCTACAATCATTCTCCAAGTGGGAGATTGTTGGGTGTGGAGCATGATTATCATCCTAATTTAGAGGTCTTTGTTTCAACCGGATGTATACCCCAGGAAGATTATACACCCCTCCATGCGGTGGATGCGGGGGGATTGTCCCCCGGGGATTTGGGGGGGGGTAATCCCCCCTAGTTGGGGGGTTCGGGGGAAAGCGGTTCCCTGACGGGGGTATCGGGGGTAGTGCCCCCGAAGCTAAAAAAAGATGTAAAATTGTCTTGTAAAAGTATAATAATTTCTAGTCAATCTGGGCCGTTCATTAGGTAGATGATCTGATGGTAGAATTTATGATTAGTTTAGGGTTTTCTGCCCTAGAAGGAAAACCCTCTCTTTGTATGAGGGTATTGTATTGAGGGTGTGAAATATATGTGCATTCTCAGAGCAAGAAACAGAGAGGTGAGACTGTGAGAGAAAATAGAGGATATTACAGCGGATCTACTATAGGTTGTGTCTCTTCATTTCGTTGGATAATAGAAAGGAAGGACTAGTTGTTCGAGGTGGATGTAGCCCAAATTGGCTGAACCACGTATATCTATGTCTCTCTGGTTTTATGTGTTTGTGTTTTTCCGCATATTATTGTCTTTCATTTCTCTGTCATATATAATATTTTTCTAACAAACTAGCATTAATTCTTAGCAAACCACACGGAGATGGGATCCTAGCTTCACATCAACACTTTCCATGCAAAATGACCGTAACCCCACCTGAAGTAGATAAATTACCAACCTCTAGTAATTTGTGTGGATTCATGGCTCCTAGCATGCAGATGAGATACTTACCTCTCTTCTCATAACTAGCTTGATGTTGAGTATGAAGTTAGTTCCTATGAGCCATGTAAAGGTTTAAATGCTTGATGCATGTCTCTGTATCCATAGATACTAATTGAGGACTCTGACATTGTTTAATGGTGCCATTACCAATTAGAAGCCCCTTTTTTAAGGATGAAGCTATATTGAAAAACCAATCCACTTCATAGTTGTTTTTGACAAGACATGGTAGAATGAGATTTAAGAGAAATTGAGCATCACTTGTTTGGCTCACAAATAAAGATACTAAAGAATTATCAACTGGCATGGAGATAACAACTATATGGTTGATAACTACCTTTGAGTCTCCCATCACCACCACTGATTGGATACTAGAGCCATAACTATTCTCAAACCTTGCAGTAGGGCATAAACTTCTTCTTGGTTATTGGACACAATACCAAGTCACCATGTGAAGGAAGTCTGACTTATTCCTTTGGGGTCCATGATGACTCTCCCTTGCAGTTTCCACCACGAAATTCCCCTTTGAGGCTCCACCAAAGTATAGAATATAATAGTGTCGAAAAAATTTCCATTTTTAATCAAGGGTATTTTGTTGAAGCCGTCAGTTTGGTCTAGTGTTGTGTTTAGAAATACTAAGGCCTGTAAATTGAGGAGCTATATGGAATTGACAGAACCATTTTTCTCCATCCACACTCAAGATTTGATTTCTAGTAAGTTGTTTTCATCTAGAGTTAAGAGTGTTACACTATGAGGCCTTTTACTTTTATTTATACTAAGGGGTTCTTCAATTCTTGGTGAAATACTTCTCTATTTTATGCAAACCATATTTTGAAACATAAACACTTTGGAAATGCTAACTCATCCTTTGAAAACCGGTTTGGATTTTAGGGTTCCATTAGTTGTATTCCATTGAGAGAACATGGTTTTCCACAAATCTTGAATTCTCATCCTATTATTTAAGCCAATGAAATTTGATTGCCATATTCTGATTATAAATTTTCACTCAAAGATGTAATGAATCGATTTCAAATTTGAGACACAAAGCACATATCGAGGGGCCAAGGATGCCATGATTTGCAATTTTTTTACAGTCGGTATCTTCTCATGAACTAATGCTCAATAAAAGATATTAACTTTTGGGAGGTCGTTAGAATGCCATATTTGATTCCATATTACTTATTCTAAGGGGAGTGATAGAGACTGCAACTAATGTGAATACCCCCACTTGACACTCTAATCGGCATGTCCCCAACCCTTATGATCTAAAGAGTTTATTTTCCAAGGTGCACAACCTTTGTGATAGAGGATAAGCCAAGAAACACGAGGTTGCAAATGTGATGGGGATGAGTCAATTTTCAACTCCAAACATTGACCCAATTCATTTCTCCAAGAAAATATATCAAAGAGTTCTTTCCATTTTTATTGTCCATTCACTCTTTTAATCGGTGGATCCATTGAATACTATCAAACAAATTCTTACCAATAATATTGTCTTGCTACATATATATCTTGTCCATTTCTGGGTACCCAATTTAACTTAGACTAAATGATTGGGATTGTAGATCTAATCAATTTCCATATCAGTGATCCTTTCTTGGTTTCTAAAGAGTTATCCAAACACCTCATCCATTCCACTCCAAAATATTTTTGTAAAGAACCTTTTTCCAGCAAGCAGACTATTTTTGAGATCTTCTTCTAAGGAAGATTGGCACGCAGGGAAAAAATCCATTAGAAATGACTCCTTGATACCAATATCTCCATGTTATTTGTGATCCATTACATTAAACAATTAGCCAAATGAGCCATTACTATTAACCAATTAGGCAAATGGAATTTCTTAGAATTTGTCTTACCTCCTTGCCATAAAATTTAGGATTAATCTTGGAAAAGAAACCTGTCTAACCTTTTAGCTATGAATATGGATCAATCCTCCTATTTGTTGAAGTGCATTTTCCAGATTTGGGCTTGATGTAAGGAAACCTTAGTCTGTCATAATGTATTTGACTATCTCCCAATATGGGTCTCTGACTATTGATCCTCCTTATTACTAGAATTTAAATTAAAATCTCAGCCAAAATTCTGTTATTGGAGGTGTTGTGGATAGTGAGGTTGCATTGAAGCCAAACAATTTTTTCTTCCAGATAATTATATGGAGCATATATGTTCATGGTTCAAAAAATAAGACATGACCAGATCAATCTACAATGTTTTGTGATCCATTGATGAGAGATTGTGTTACTCTCTAAAGAGATTGCGTAATTATCCTAGAAGATGACTTGTCTTCTAGAGAAGTCTCTATCTTCCTCAATCACCCATTCTACATGCCCTTCAAACATATTATTTCTAGAGGATGATGAAATAAGTTGGCCATTTGATTCCATATTTCTAGGCAAGCAATATTTTCTATGATCCATTCCAAGCATGCAGAGGAGCCTCATTGATCCATCCATAGGTTCCAAGGAAGGAGGATCCACGTACATGTAGCTAAAAATATTGTCCATTGATCATGAGGTGAGTAGGACTAGCCGAGAGTTGTCCCCCTAAAACTACTAGGAGAGAGAGCCTTCACTAGTGATTCTAATCATGCACAAGTATTAATATATGAAAATTATGTTCCATATCTTCCCTCTAGAGAACTTGCTTCAAGAGATATAGTGGGATTGAATGTGGGAGGCAAGGTTCCTACAGACATGAGAATTGTGCCCCTCAAGACATCCACATTTAGGATGGAGCAGAGCTCACTAATTGGAGAAAGCATGTATGTGGTCAAAAGAACATATCCAGTCACTATCTGTGATTGCAAGTTGTAGTCAAAAGAATGCATGGAGTTTCTAGGAACTACAGTTACCAATGGTTGTTGCACTTGCATTGTTGTGAGCACTAGCATTTATACAAAAATAGTTAAAATTCAAGCACAAATTTAGGAGGCTTCAATGGAAGCTCATGATACCAGTGATTGGTTTTGTTTTGTATTATTTTTTGGATCATGAACTACAAATATTTTCTCTCATGGGACGTCATAGATGGGTGGCCAAAAAATATCAAATTCTCATTTGAGAAGTGTATGCACTACTTTAATATTTTTATTGCTTTGGAAATTGCTTCTATAACAGAGGGGTTTCCTGTTACCATTACTACATGTTTGGCTCTTGGCACTCGTAAGATAGTACAAAAGAATGTTATTGTGTGCAAAATACCTAGCGTGGATACATAGGGTTGCACCATAGTGATTTACTTTGATACGGCATGCACTCCAATCAATCATATGTTTTTAAGTGAATTTCTAGCCATAGGGCACAATGTTGGTTCACTTCGAGAGTTTAATGCTGAATGAAAAACATATAATCTTGAGGATGGAAGAATATTGAATTGGCTAGCACATAATATGGAGGAAAATTTAGAAACTCTAGAAAAATTGTTGTATTTTCCAATGATGTTGGGATATCTTGTCAAGGTCACAAGTTCCATGCAGATGGTATTCCTACCGAGGCAACCTTGAAGGTTAGTAATAGCCTAGATAATTTATTTTTTTATTAGTTGTCATGTTATGATTCACCATTTCAACAGCTAATGGAGTTGTAGCTTTGGGATTCCATCATCTAAGGTTATTTATGAGTCTCTTTTGGGCTCATGTGGTCCAGATAGGTATTGTTAAAGGAATTTGTGAACTTATTTTTATTGCTTCCAGAGACTGCAAATGATTTTGGAGCTCAAACAAGTTTTTAAAATGTGCCTTTGGATATGGATGACCTAACTTCTTATGCTTTGAGAGATAGGTGTTGATTTGTTTGATAGCCAATCTCTCAAATGAATAGCTTAATGGGAACATAAGTTGGCGATGTGTGGAGAGGTCTAATTGCCCCATATATCCTGATATAAATAGACCATTCATCTATATACTAGTCTCCAATCTTTTGCATCATTTCTATAGATTCTTGAGATAGTCTTGGGCATCGTTTGCAAAAGGTCAACTCATACAAAGGAGCAAAAAAGTAATAAAAAATATGAGCATAATTATGCATGTATTTATGCTCCAAAATATCCTTGCAATACACATAAAATGGAGGTTGGTCAAGTGTCTAGGACCAACCCATGCCTACAAATGAGTTAGAAGCACACACCACATCCAATAGATAAGATGGTATATCAAATTATTTAGGAAAAGGTATTCCCTGCTTGGTCTAAATCTTTTGAACAATGCTTAGAAGAATATGATGTGATATTAGAGAAATGTTTAAATTATCATGAGGTGGAGAAACAACGTCAAATAGATGGATGTAATGAAATCTAGAAGAAAAATGGTACATGTTTGTGGAAGTTGGTAGTGGAGAAATTTGATGACATAATTGTCAAAATACTTCTAGTGGAAGTTGGCATTTCATTTATTCTTGCCTACATCCATGATAATGTTTCTTGTTAGGATGGTATAACAACCTATGTAGAACCCCTAGTCATTCTCTTGATTCTAATCCTTAATGCCATTGTTGGATTATGGCAGGAGAATAATTATGATAAGGCTTTGGAAGCTCTCAAAGAAATGCAATATGATCATGCAAAGGTCTTGAGAGATGGACATTATATTCCAAATCTTCCCTCTATAGAACTTGCTTCAAGAGATATAGTGGAATTGAAGGTGGGATGCAAAGTTCCTGCAAACATGAGAATTGTACCCCTCAAGACATCCACCATTAGGATGGAGCAAAGCTCCCTCACTGGAGAAAGCACTCCTGTCGTCAAAAGAGCATATCCAGTCACTCTCTATGATTGTGAATTGTAGTAAAAAGAATACATGGTGTTTTCAAGAACTACATTTGACAATGGTTCTTGCACTTGCATTGTTGTGAGCACTATCATGTCTATATAAATAGGTAAAATTCAGGCACAAATTCAGGAGGCTTCAATGGAAACTCATGATACTTGTTTGAAAAGAAAATTAGATGAATTTGGTGAATTGCTGATAGAAGTAATTATTGTTGTTTGTATTTTTGTATGGATCATGAACTATAAATATTTTTTCTCATGGGACGCCATAGATAGGTGGAAAAAAACTATCAGATTCTCACTTGAGAAGTGTAAGTACTACTTTAAGATTGTCATTTCTCTCGTAGTTGCTGCTATACCAGAGGGATTTTCTGTTGTCATTACTACATGTTTGGCTCTTGGCACTCCTAAGATAGCATAAAAGAATGCTATTGTGCATAAGCTTTCTAGCATGGAGACATAGGGTTGCACCACAATGATTTTCTCTAATAAGCTAGGAACTCTTACAACAAATCAAATGTCTTCCAGTGAAGTTATAGCCATATGGCCTAATCTTGGTTCACTTAGAGGTTTAATGTTGAAGGAACAACATATAATCATGAGGATGGAAGAATATTGAATTGGCGAGCACATAATATGGAGGAAATTTTAAAAACTCTAGCAAAAATTACTGCAGTTTGCAATGATGCTGGGATATCTTGTCAAGGTCACAATTTCATGCAACTGGTATTCCCACTAAGGCAGTTTTGAAGGTTAGTAATTGCCTAGATACTTGATTTGTTTATCAGTTGTCATGTTATCTTTCACCATTTCAACAATTAATGGAGTTGTAGCTCTAGGATTCCATAATATAAGGTTATTTACAGATCTATTTGGGTCTCATGTGGTCTAGATAAGTACTATTAAAGACTTATACAAACTTCTCTCGAATGAACAGACAATTGGGAACATGGTTTGGCAATGTGTGGGGAGGTTTCATTACCCTATATAACCTTATATAAATAGATCATTCATCTATATACTAGTCTCCAATATTTTGCAACCCTTCTATAGCTTCTTGAGACAGTATTGGGCATGGTTTATAAAAGATCATCTCATACAAAGGTGCAAAAACGTAATAAAAAATCTGATCATAGTTATGCATGTATTTATGTTCCAAATATTCTGTTAATACACATGAACTGGAGGTTGGTCAAGTGTCCATGACCAAACCATGCCTACAATTGAGTTAGAAGCACAAACCACATCCAATAGTTACGATGACATATCAAATTATGGAGGATTAGTGGATGCACAAGGCTTGGCCTTCCTAGTAGCTTCCTACAAAGAATAGGATACAATGGTTTCCTAGTTAAAAACAATTCCTCGTTTTATGATTTCATGGATCAATGAAACCCAAGAAACTTTAAAATGTGAACATTTACTTTTCTCCATATAATCTGTTGACCAATTACGCCGCAAACATATCGGTGCCTTTCAAATCAGCTGCTAATTTATATGTAATTAGGCGTTTATGTTATTTAAAGGATTGGCTTCATTTATATGGTTTTTTGTGCATTTGTTTCAAATGTATTTGAGGGTGTGACTGGGTATGTTGATTCATTTAGGAAGATTGGTTTTGATTGTTTATCTGACCAAGTCACGGAAGAGAGTTATTTGCTAATAAGAAGATGCCAAGGAATGCTCTACAAGGGCTTACTTTGACCTCATTGCTTCTCTAGAAGCAGCTAGGTATTTGAGTTTATTTGTATCTTCATTTGTCTGTATAATATAGTAAATATATTACAAAAAAATATGTTTTTGTGGCTTCTGCATAGGGTTATGTTTGGTGCCTTTTTATAAGCTTTAATCTGTTCCACTTACAGAGAGAGATAGATCTAGAGAGCGTTGTACTCTCTTATTTGTAATACCTGAGCTTTCTTAATTACATAAGGATTGTAGGTTTGCATTATCTAGTTTGAATTTTAGGCTCTAGAGAACATTTTAGATGACTCTTGAAATTTTTTGTTTGTTATAACTTGCGAGTGATTCAAAAGGGAACATTTTCAAAGTTTGATTATGGACTTTGGGGGAATTTGAAGCACTATGGAAGATTAAATATGATGGATTATGATCTCTCTCAGGTTCCAAAATCACTTCCTTTTTGGATGGAATATGGAGGGAAAGATGCTTCGGGAGATTTGGTGGATGTAAACCACACACTCACCCAGTTGAATAGTAAGCTAGTGTTGGTCTATTTGGAATCCTATGCTCACCTTGATTTTATTATGTATGTACAGGCAAAAGCAGATTTGTATGATTCCATGGTAGACTTGTTTAAACCCTAGTCAAGGGAAATGTTTGAGTAGTTTGAACACAGAGAATAAAAAATTAAGCCAATGTAAAGAACCTCTAGACCTATTGCAAGCTTCATTAAGAGGTTATAACTTCTTTCTCTACTAATTGCAATGGAAAGAAATGTATTTTTGTACCATATTTTGTATATGGATGTGTATCATATGGGGCATTTCTTGTATATGGACATGTGCATATATGTATAGACAAAAACACACACACTCAAATGTATGCCTAAGATATCAAGGTTATTTTTTAGTGATATATGAGTCGAGATTTTATATTGGAAAGGGAAAAACAAATTTACAATATGCATTATACCCTATTACAGCTGTATTCAAACTTCAATAAGAGCATTGTGAGTGATTCAATTGTAGACAAAGCATGTTTTGATCTATTTCATATGTTTCTAGATTATTAAAGTTGTTGACTTATCTAGGACATCTATAGATATTATATTCTTGTTTTAATAGTGGTACAATATAACTCTCTCAACACTATACATTAGAATGTCATTCTAAGTGCAACATTTGATGGGATGAATTCCTCAAACAATAAAAAGGAGAAAATGTATTGGAACTTCCCTTTTCTTGGAAGTGGAATATATGATGGGATGATTAAATTTCAAATCATTATCTTATCTCCTATGTAGCTTAATTTGTGATTGTTAACCAATCCAAAAATTTTGGGACACTTAATACAAGAAAGTTAAACAACACATGAAATAGATTAGGATTTGGAAGATGATCACCAAGGTCCTCTTGAAATCTCTCTTTTTTTTTTCTTTCTTTCTAAAATATCACCATCATTCATACATGGAGTTTCTTTGTTTGTTCATTTTGCTCCCTCATCTAGATTTCTATTAATGAAATGAATTTGTATTTGTGAATCACATTCCTAGGTATGAAATTTTTTTCTTTTCTTGATTAGGTGGTTTTAGTATTTAGACCATTAAGGAAGATTGTTATAAGGTCCATAAAATCACATCTTTTAAATCCAAATTTCAGATGTTTCATGATACCTAAGGTAATTACATTTTGCTTTGTTGTAGTTATTTTTACTAGAGCCTACCCAAGAAGATTTGAGCCGAGGTCATTTCCATGACAAACACTCTAACTTGGAACTAGACCACACATTTCCTTACCATCACTACTAACCAATTTGCTTTACTAATCATTACAAGTATAGTAGTTTTGTATGTTTTACTTTGAGCTTTTGCACACAAACAAAACTTAAAACCATGAGGATTTAAGTAATTGGCCCTAATCCACATATTTTTTTTACTTGTTTTTCTCATTCTAATTCACACCACACCTAGTTTAACTAGGAGAAAAGTAAGTGGCCCTAAATCCACTAAACTTTCTTAATTGTTTTGCTAACCAAATCTTTTATTTTATTCATTTATTTTTGGGACCAGGACTTGGTGTTAGTAAAGAAAGAAGGTAGAGACTGCCTCCCTTGCATCCTTGTAGCGAACCTATGGTGGAATTTGAACCCTTTCTCAAAGCACTAAATCTTCCATCTCCCTATATGCTCACATAGTATAATTAAGAAAGAAGAAAGTAGCCCATCATCCACACATCATTTCTTTTCTTACAAGGAAGAAACATCACATAGTGTAATAAAGGGAATTGTATTGAAGGATCCTGAACCACATATCCACATACTTGCAATTCAAACTATTTGTATATGCACTATTCACCTTGCACACACCATCACTACTAACCAATTTGCTTTACTAACCATTACAAGTCACAATAATTTCTTATATTTTACTTTGAAATTTTGCACACAAACATAACTTAAAACTAAGAGGATATAAGTAAGCGGCCCTAATCCACATATATTTTTTACTTATTTTGCTCATCCCAATTGTAACAGCCCTAAAATAGATATCTAATTAACTTATTAACATTAAATTTAAACTATGAAGAGTGCTTACCTGGGCTTACCTGTGGTAGAAATAGGCTTACCGCAACAGGGTTTTAAGGACGACTCTCCTCCCAACCGTAGGCTCAATTGTGCAGGATTCTGCTACAACTGGCCACCCCCGAGCCCTCAATCAACGACTACTGCCAGTGCTCTTAAGTCTTAGTATACCATTCTCCCAAGAGAATGAAAGATAGAATCTCGGAATGATAGAATGCAAGCATGCCTCTCATCTTCCTCACCATCTATTAAATAGAACAACATTGGATGGGAAACCACATGCACACACTCCATGTGTCTACATGCAACTTGATTTTTAGCTTTCTTGTTTTATTTCTTTACTTT
>APFE031055919.1:0-19083 GCA_000404065.3 Pinus taeda | reverse complement strand
ACCTGAAGCAAACGAGTTGCAGCAGATTAAATCATTTCAGACACATTGCAGAGGGACCTGAAAGAAAAACATCATTCAAAGGGACCTGAATAATTTAAGGAAGGGAGTATAGTAAACAAGAAGCAGAAATAAAAGGCTACTTTTCATTTTTCCAAACATATTTTGGATCCAACATTCCACCTGTACAAACAGCATCAAGGAGCACCTGTACATATCACCTGTACAAACAACAGCAAGGGAGTATATTATACGCCATTTTGTGCTTAAATTTCAAATTTTGTAGGAACTTCTAGTTTTGATTTAATTAAAGTTAATATCTGCAAATATTCATTACTATTATTTCCCACATATATACCCTACATTCCCTATTTCATATTCCATTCCATTCACATCAAATTTCCCTAGATATTTTTCATTGAACGCAAAATGATCAAACTGGGACCACTCTTGTACCTGCACATGAACTCGGAGCATTAGAATGGTTATAATTTTAAAACATGACCCCAATGGTCATTTTTAAAATTATAAAGGCTATGTTATATGTTATAAGGTATGAACTAAAGTATTAAAGCATTTGAAAATAGACATTATAGGTTATAAGGCGCTCACATTATTACAAAAAGCATAACCTAATAATGTTATAAGAGGAATGGAAAATGTGCATATATATTAATGGCAAAGTTATATACAATGCGCATATATCAAAGGACATAGGGTTATAAAAAGAATTGAGACATATTTATAAACCCTAAAAGCGCATAAGCCAAACAATGAATAGCATATAACATAAAGGACGCGGGCGCAATGCAAGTAATATGTGGTGATATAAGGGAGTGCAACTATGGTATATATATATAGTTTGCAACATAAATCAAATGCGCATATCATACACTTGCTATGATAACTATGATAACAACGAAGGGTTGCAACGCAGTAATATAAGGAGGCCGTATTCAACGAAATGATATAAGGAGGCCGTATGGTAGTAAAATGATATTCAAACAACGGCATGGCAACCAACGATCATGGCAAAGAGAATGGTTATACGAAGGGTATGATCAAAACACAATAGCAATGAGTCAAACGGTGAACCCCATACGGCACACAGGTCCGGTCTTGACACGGTGTATGACAACAGAAAGCCTATTGGTTGAATAAACGACGGAAGGTATGAATTGAAACAAAACAAATACGGCCATCCTCATGACTCAGTTGGGTGACTGAGTCAATGAGGACAGCCCTGTCACCATATCTACCAACTAATGAAACCAGGTACAGTGGGGAAACGGTCATAAGAACCTCCCCTGTGCTGTTCAAACCCATTTCTTCATCGCCGAGAGCTCAGAGGGTCGGGTTTGTGATCAGAACAAACAAAAGAAGAACGGAGAAAGCTGAGAGGAGTTTTAAAGAAAAATTCTAAGTGAAAACGCCGAGTTTGGTAAGCAACCAAGGTAAGAATATGCATGATTTGCGCTCGGCGAACTATAGATAAGCTTGAGTCCGCCATTACTCACAGGGTTTGCTTGTTTGACATCAGTTTGACTGCCCGAGAAGGAAGGGATTTGACGATTGTTTGCCTCCCACGCGGCCAGTGACAGCCAGGTAACTCTAAAAATCTGGGATATTTCTCTGTATACAGCACATAGGATAAGATGACTCAATTTTTAAATGCGTAAACAGAGGCGTGAATCGGCCAGCATTTCAAATTAATGGTTGCATGCATTACACGATAGGGAACATGAGAAATCGTATGCATTTAACGTGGTGAGGAAGTTTGAATGATTGAGTGTGAGGATTGTTGAACATATAAACACTGTAGTCGTATCTCTTTGTTTGCTGAGAACCGCCAAATGCATATGTATATGTTGTCATTGCGCCATTGTCATCGGCTGTCACTAATGTTATGAGGGTTTGTGATACATGGTTGCACCAAACAACATGCTGGCATATGCATTTATTTGAGTGTTGTATACAAATATGAGTTGAAACAGGTGTGCAGTGACAAAAATGCCAAGAAGAAAATAGGGGAATGCTGTAGTCGCATGTAAAAAGAGTCAACCGCGTCCATATTCACTAAGTGCTCATATATACTCAGATGTTTGTGCCTTTGAAACAATAGAACTGTCCTTAAGTAGATTTTCTTGACTGCAATTGTTTGTTGACAGACCACGTTGCATGGTTGTGCCTTGAGGCCGAGGGCTCATTGGTTGAATTCTTTTTAATTTTTTTTTTTATGTTTGCCATTTGATTGAGCAGAGGCCGAGCGCATGTGAACAGCCCTCTAGGCTCATGTGGTCTTTTATACACAGTGATATTTTGAGGTTGCAGGCCGAGAGTAGAATTGCTTATATATACAGTCATGTTTTTTTAAAAAATTTTCTTTAAAAGGCCAGTGCAGTTTGCAGTCAAGGGTTGAAAAATTTCTGAGAGGCCGAGAGCAAATTTTTGCATTATACAGTCATGCTTTTTCCCTTAGGAATAAACAAGGAATGTTTTGAGGTCGAGACAGAGTTTCTATTATGAATACACAAAGAATGTTTAAGGAGGCTGAGAGCACAAGTTTTTCTCATGTTTTTATTTAAATACACAGTAATCATGTTGTTTTGATTGGAAAAACATGGTTAGTTCTATTTGTGTATTTATTGTTTAAAAACAATATACAGGGGATAGTGTAGTGATAATGGGTATTCAGATTGGTGTGCTTTGAAACAGGGATTTGAAACAGGTCTATACAGAGGAAAGACAATAGAGATTTAAAGAATGAATCAGAGAAGGCAGGTAAGCCTCATTGCTTTTACAATTTCATTTAGAAACAATAATCATTATCCTTGTCAAAATGAAATTAGTAACAGCTGAGGATTACATTCATTGGTTCACAGAAATTATGACGAACCGGGTAGAACCCAAGTTTCACATAGAGCATTGGGAAAAAGAAACAATAGAAAAGTTATATCAGTCGGGCATGATAGGGTTTCTCCAGAAGTTCAATGGTCATTCAGAACAAATAACTAAAGAGTTTATCAATAATTTCAGTCAGGATAAAACTCAAATAGGTGAACTCAGTATCCCAGTGACTCAGGAGTTCTTGTCCAAAGCCCTAAACTTGCCTATGATAGGAGAAAACTATCATAAGGGTTTGCATTTCAAGGAGAAAGCTTGGACTTTCTTCCTTGAAAAGAACAGGAAAGGCACCTTTGAAAAAGCTAAGGGGATACCCCGTGAATGGTTCAATGAACCATGGGGAGAGCTAGTTATGATTATTCAGAAATTTTTGACTTGTGACCGACAGTACAGTATTGCTCATCTATACCATGTTAGATTGCTGCAGCACATAAAGGGAGATAGTAGAATAAAATTGCCATATTTTCTATGTAAAAGTCTTGTTAAAATGGTTGAAACAGTGAAACAGGAGAATAAGCCAAAGGCCACACAGGTATATCATCAAGGGTTAATTAAAATCTTGGTAGAGTATCAGGTGAAAGAAAAAGGGTTAGACTGGAAGGAATTTATGCAAAAACATCACTTTACTGAACATTTTGTTGATATACAAGACAAAGTAGAACAAGAAGATAGAAGCATGATGAACTGTCCTTTCTATCCTAGAACTAGAGTAAAGAAGCTAGCCATGCATGAGATTGATACATCTATTTCTGTTCCTAGGACTAGGAATTCTGTTGATTTTGAAAAGGAGGTAGAAGCCTATTCTCCTAGGATACCAGAAGAACAGGAACCCCTTGAGAGAGATTCCATATTTGACAATGATTCAGGAGAATCTTTGATGAAAACTACCCAAGATTTTGAAAAAGAACTAAATTTGGCCAAGATACAAGACTTAACAGATCAGCTTGAGATAAGAAAAATTGTTGAGAAGCAATTGAAATCAGAAAGTAAAGCACAGAGAAAAGAAAATGCAAAGTTAATAAAAACAAATGACAAATTACAGGAAGAAATAAGCAGGTTAAAAAGAAGAAATGAATTACTTTCTAAACAGGCATTCAAGTGGCTGAAAGATAAAAACACATGGCAAGCTAAGTATGAAAAGCAGAAGGTTAAAGCAGCAATATTAAAGGCCAAACAGGAATCAGAACTTGATTATGTGAACAGGGAAATAGATACAGGCACAACATCTACTTCAGGGGGCAGAAGGTCCAAGAGGAGCAAGAAAGCATGGGGACATGCTTGAACATAAGCATGGGAGAGATGTTGGGCTTCAGATTTGATCTCATTTTGCTTTAATAAACTTATCTAGTTATCCATTTATCCCTCATTTTCACCTCATCCATCTCACTTTAATGAATATTTGGTGTTTAAACAGGTATTTAACTTTGATTTATCAATTTCTAAAGTTTTTATTAAAGTTTGAGTTTAAGTGCAATTTTGGCAGTTTTAAGAAATTCCCGTAATCACTTCATGGTTGATATGGATGAAGGCCACCTCAGCACGAATGGGATGCATGAATAGAAGGCTTGGGAACTAGGACCAAGCCACCTATGCTTGGTCTCAGCAGAACGAGTTTTCTTATGCCTTTTTGGAGCTAGTCAATCATGACTAATCATCCAGAAATCCCATTTAAATAGGGTTGTTTTAGGATTCCCTTATTTTAGTCATATTTCTTGGGATGAGGGAGTTGGATTCGACTTGGATAGGTGGATTAGGATAGCTATGTTTGTTAGAGAGATTTCAGATCAGTTGGTTTCATAGACTCATTATTTAAGAGCCACATTTTGATGGCTCAACACACTTGACATTTGATACTTTTATACTGTAATATTTTTGGTGTGAAGACTTAAGTTGGAGACTTGTGTTACTTTCATTTTGATGATCAATACATGGATGTTTGACTGATCTAAAGCTTCTGATATCATCTTCATAAGTGTGCAAGGCAAGGGTGGAGGGCCCCCACACCAAGCTAAGTACACTTCCAATTTAGACTAGTTTTATTTCAGTGCAAATCTGGTTATGTTAGCTTTAGTTTTTCAAAGTCTTATTTCAGATTGCATCATGGTTATTGATTTCATTTGTTAATGGTTTCTTCATCATCTAATTGAGTTGGCAATCAAGTGCTCAAGTTGAGCATTCTCTCTTTGAAATGGTGAATTAGATTTAGTCTTTTATTTACATGCAAACAGTTTGTTTCCATTTAGATTTATATCTTGAGATGAATGAGTGATTATGGAAAACTTTGAATGTCTCTTAAGTTAAGAGATCTTTTTCATGTATGACTTATGTATCTTGAGTCTTTGATTATAATCTCTAATTCATTAAAGTCATAATTGAGGCGAGAGCAGATCTCTTGAGTCAAGAACTCTTTCGGTGTTTCCTCTTTTAAGCTGATTGAATTAAGAGTTTTAGATATATGTTTCCTTAGTTTCTTTTGCCATTTATCTTTCAAAGTGTAGTTATACGTGATCTTCACAAATAGTGGATTTGCCTCTAAGTTTCACAAACCCGGATTGATAATAATACTTGCGTTAATTTAGTCACATAAATTAGCTCAACACCCCTGCCACCATCAAAAGAACCCATTATCATTGAGGATGCACCTACTGTGACAAAGGAGGAATCTCCCTCCAAAATCTCCATCACCTACGAGAGAGGGAGTCCTAAGACCTCCACCTGGAAGGAAAGGATCAAATTGATGGACTCTAAAGTAGTCCTACAGGAGGCACAAACCTCTCTATAGGAGACACTAGCCAAACTCAAAGAAACAGAAAAACTAGAAAAGAAGGCAGAAGACCAGTCCCAAGAGGAAGGTAAGGCAAAAGAGATACCTGAGCCAAGCCCTCAGCCTAACTTAGGGTCCTATTACAATATTCTGGAGGGTGGGAAGATCATCCACAAAAATTTGCAATGCCGCTTTTCTTCGAACTGGAAAAGGAAAGAGTCAGGACCCACACTTGGATGCAGATTGCAAAATCTAAAAGAGTCGAAGATATAGGGCACATGGAAAACAAGTTGAGAGAGATGAGCAGAGAATTGGGCATGGTAAGGCACACAAAGAGCGTCAAAAGAGCTCAACTACAGGAGGAAAATGAATTGCTGAAAAAGCAGCTAAAAGAAAGGGAACCTCAAGGAGGAAATAAGCTATCAATCTTGGAAGGACAGCAACAAAAAGAGGGACCCCAGGCAAATAGTGAGGCAGCAGAGAAACAACAACAAGAAGAAGAACCACAAACAGATAGTGAGACACTGATGGAACAACAGCAAGAAAGAGATTCTCAGGTAGCAACTAAAGTGTTGATTTTGAAAAGACAATTGCAGGAAAAGGAAGCTTAGTTAGCTTGCATGGCCAGACGGGAAATTGAGGCATTGAAGTGCAGATAGCCAGCTAAATCCTATGCATTGTATCTCAAAGATCAATGGCTCCAATTCCATATTAAGACATTGGCCCAGAGGGGCATAATAACATTTCAAAATTATGGCCAATTTATGCATTTATGTGATCATAGTTCAGCCGAGGATAAACAAAGGTTAGCAGAATTTTACCTACACAACGTGGCACTCACTGACATGAATTTATGGGATCCAAATGCTGCATTGGGAGATCTGTAGTTAATGGCTATGGCTTCTTGGATGAGCCATGAAGAGAAGAGGGAAGTGGAAATTTAGAAAATGATGACAAAAGAGTTGAGTGAGCCCTTGATGATTAGAGCCGAACCAGCACACTCCTTAGCTCTCATTTATGCCCACCAACACCTTACTGCCAATCCTCAAGTTCTCCCTAATTATGTTGACAGACAAGCAGAGGCTATTACTCATTTTGAAGATATGGAGAGATTGTTTGGCAATGACTACCTTCACGCCTACATGAGAAGGTAGAATACATTGCCACATAGCCTAAGGATTAGGGAGTATCACTCCCCAAACAGAAAGAGGGAAGCCATGAGGAGAGTGCCCCTGTATAAGCACTCAATGCAAAATTTGAAAGCCAACTAGATTGGGCTTAAACTCAGTCCTCCACTGTTGTTAGGACTGTTGGAAGGTGTTAAGGAGGAGGAAGAACATAAACAATGGGAAGAAGTGGATAGGAAAGTAAGTTTCCATGATAGAGAGGAAGACATCACATCAGAGGCTTGGGATGTCAGGGAATCTATCAGAGCTATTAAAGATGAAGAGTTAAATTAGTTGCTCAGAGGATGAGCAACCCATTTAACAGGAGGGTGATGATGAACCCCAGAAATGGGTAACTATATGGGCTTAATCTGCCTATTATTTCAATTTAATCCACCATTCTCAGTAGTTTTGTGCATATTTTTTAATATATTTATGTCAATAGAATGAATTAGGTTAGTCACTTTGCCATGTAGTCTAATGAATGTTTATTGTAGATTTTTCGGACAATTTTGGACAAGGACAAGGAATTTATGAGAAAATGGCAGCCAAACTCAAGGAAACAGGGAAGAGTACTTGTAGGAGGGGTGTATCCTTCATTAATGATCCCTATGATCCCTTTCCTTGAATCCTCCATCAACAGCTCGAAGTACAAAGGCCCACATAAATGATTCCAAGGGGTAGCCGAGCAAGTCAAGTAGGACTGTTGTTATCTTCAATTCTAGGAAGCTGAGTTCCTTAATTTTAGGAATATTGTTGGGAGTCCCCATTTGTATAAATAAGAATGCTTCGAGCCTCAGTAGCTTAGCCATTTCTTAGTATATTTTCGCACTTTTTTGCAGCATTGTTCTCAGCTCATTTTTGAGCTCTTTTTGAGAACAATTTTTATATGATGTAATTGTTATTTTTGATAATGAAGATGAACCAAGTCTTGAGCCAGCACTGATATTTTTCAAAGGGTTGAAGCTCTTGGGTTAGGGCCCAACCAAAGCTTCCTGGCACCTCCTTTGTGTACTTATATGTTTTGTTTCCATTCATGAGTTAATTTTTGTTGCATATACTCATTTTACTTCATTAGATTAGGTTGCTTTTGATGGTTAGAATAGTTTTTTTTGTTTAAATTTGTTTAAGTAAGTTGTTGCAGTGATAGAAAAAGACCCAAAAAGGCTAAAATCGGGCCTTGATCTCCTTATTCCCTTCTTGGGACCATGATTTGAGGTCAAGGCACTACTGCTGCCACCAAAAACACAGTTTTTTCTCTTTCATGCAACTGCTAGTGTGATACTTTGATTTGGAAAAGTTGATATTTGTTCAAATTCACTTGCTTAGATCATTTCATGTCCTTTTATCATAGTTCTCTCGCATGCTTTTCTGTTCATAAGGCACTGTTCAACATTTTCTAGTTTTAGGTCAGAAATTAGGTTAAGTGAGACAAAACTCTGTTTTTTAGTTCTTGCTTTGGTCGGTTTTGAGAAGTAAATGTGTAGATCTCTTGCAGGACATCCCAGCTCATCATTCCTCCATAAAACAGCCATCATTAACTCACATCTCCTCGATTTCCCAACTCATTCGCCACATTTCACCAATCTGCCCTAATTTCTGTGTTTTTCCATAAAGTTGCTTTCTTGCCCTTTGAACAAATCCAACCATCTAATTCATCCCTGACCTTCCTTGACAAGTTTTAGACCCCTCAACACCTTCATCTAGCTTTCATTCCCCCTTTCCCATAATTTTTCCATGTTCAAACCTCCAAAAACCACTTTCGGCCTCCTCCTGTAGATCCTCCTATAGGACCTCTTATAGATCCCCTGCAACCTCTTGTAGAATTTCTTGTGAGTGATTTTTCGAAGTCTAATCACAATGGAAGTCTTCATAGGGGTACTAGGGGCTTCTTAAGACTCTTACACACCTTCCTCGCCCACTGTAAAAGCCAACTCCATCTTCCTTTGCCACCAAACCTCTGCACAATCACAACCAGTCAAATCATAAGCATAATAATTCCACATAAAAATACTCAAAAGTACAAAAAGATGATTTCTTCTCATTTCTATTCAGAAGTAGCTTGAATAAATGCAATTTACCTTTTCAGTATTCAATGGCAACCATTTCAGTAGTTTCCATCTCTTTTTGCAAAAGTAGGGTTAATGGGTAAACTAGGGTTTGCTAGGGTTTGCGTTTCATTTCAGTTTTTCTTCTCTTTCTACAAGTAGAATAGCCCTTGTAGAGTTAGTTTCCTTTCATCACCATTAAAGCTTCTTCTAAGAACTCATAGAAGTTGGCTTAAGCGCCTAGTGAACTTGCGCCAACTGATCAAGTCACAACCTACTGTAAGAGCTATTACTTATGCATACAACACCATCACTTTCAAGTTTGTTACGAAATACCGGGTTGATAAAAGTAAAGAAGGAAGCCCCAGGAGTTGCAGCATTATTGTTGCAATACTGGAGCTCGCTAGGTGGCAAAGGGAGGTTATTGGCAGAGACCACAAAGAATACGTGACAGCGATCAGTGGGGTCAAAAAGGACTGTCGATCAAGCGCGCAGATCGACGGCCCAAGTTGCATCGCAGTATCGCTATCGAAAAATACAAAGGAGCGCTTATAATGGCCGGGGTATGTGCGATGTATGATTGTTATCAATCGCATCAGCACATTTCAATGGAGTGGGGATGACCGCGATACCCAGACCTGATAAAACTATGGAAGATATTTGATAATATTTCAAGTCTGGAAACAGTGCTTTTTCAGTGTAAACTGTATTTTCGTTAAACAAACGACTTACAAGGGATAAAGCGCCAATGTGATGTTACAAATCTGAAAGGGTTTATTAATGTTGTTTAATATTATTTCAAGTCCGATATGAGCGGGTTAAATAAAAGGGAAATCACAAAATAGGTAGGATTTCGGGAGGACCAAAGGCGATAAGTGGTTTGGGCCGAGCTCCACCTGAGCCCAAACAACTGTTGCCACGTGTCTAGGCTGAGGAGAGAGAAAACCACCCTTATCGGGAGGTTAACCCCCATATAAAAAGGCCGCCCGAAATGAACCACATCCATTGGATCTGGATCTCCCAGATCAACGGTGGAGATGTGATGCTATCAAAAGGTTGACCGAATAGGAGTTATAAGGCAGATTCATAATATTTGAAGTCCGATAAATAATGTTTGGCGTACTTTTGCTGTGTTTGAATGTATTTCTCTATGTAAATAGAAAACGACGATTTCAAAGGATTTAAAAGGCCCGATGACCTATTTCGTTACAGAACAGGTGGCCACCATCCCGGAAAGCATTTAGCAATGATTTCTAATGCTTAGAGGGGGATCTGAGCAGACATAGGCCGGGGAGCTAGAGAGATTGAGAAAGTGAAACGAGAAGATAACGTCGATTGGCTTTAAAGCCATAGACTGACAGAAACAAATACAGACAGTATTGGAGGCAGTGCTGAGACAAAGCAAAGACAAAGACAGAGAGTAATAGAAAGAGTCTGTGTACTCATAGAGGCTTGAGGCATTCGAGAAAAAACTCTTGATGTTGCATCTATTATGTTGAGGCTCAAATTGAGCTCACTGTTGTAAAACTCTATTTTGAAGACATAATAGAGAGGTCACCACTGAAGGCTAGACTAGGAGACGTAGCCCAGGAGTGTTGGGTGAACTCCTTATTAATCTTGTTGTGTTTATGTGTATTGTCTATTATGTTTCTTTTATTGCTTCATTGTCTATGTATTTCACAATATTATCGATCCATTACACAAAGTAACATAGGCCATCCATGCACATGAGTTTGTAATACCTTAATAATTGTCTAAGATCTCATTTTCAGATCAAGTGGTATTAGAGCTATAGGTTGCTAAGGTTAAACAAGCTTGTGTTGGATTGTTGAATGCTAACTAGGTCAAAGCTCAAATTAGGAGAAGGAGAACTGGTTGAGACTAACCCAAAAATTAGAAGATTATATCCTAGGAGGAAAATGACAGAAGAAATTCCCTTGGAATCAGACTCTCAATTCATTAACAATTTCATGACCATGAGATCCATGGTAGAAGATATGTATCAAGAATTTAAGAAAGGCCGAGGGGAAATCCCTTCAACATCTCAAACAAGCAAAGGAGTAGAGGAACCTCTTATAGTTGCCCATTCAGAAGGAAAAGGGAAAGGAGAAGAGCCTCCTCCCTCAACACCTCCTCCTAGCACTAAAAATAAAAAGAAGAAAACATCTTTGATTAAATTAGATGTAAAATTTGATTTGCCAATATATGATGGAGAACTAAATGCAAAAAATCTAAATAACTGGATTAGACAGATTGATGTATATTGCAGGGTACAAAACATTGATTCAAAAAGGAGAAAGATTCAGCTGGCCAGCCTTCACCTTGGAGGAACTGCCCTAGTGTGGTGGGAAGGTAGGACACAAGTTGATTTAAAGAAGCATGGTAAAATTCTCTCTACCTGGAGTGAATTTGTTTTTTCCATTAAAGAACAATTCTATCCACTAGATTATATGCAGCAAGCGATGATGAGTTCGAAAACTCTTCACCAATTAAAGGGGAAAAGTGTACAAAGCTATACCCAGGAATTTAGAAAAATAGCTTTAATTCTAGGCATTTCTCTGGACTCACCTGAAGCTCTGTTGAAGTATATAGGTGGTCTACCCAACTCTTTGAGGCACACCATTCTCATGTTTAACCCTACTAGCATAGATGAGGTATCCGTTCAGGCTACACATCTAGAGGCTAGAGGAAAGAATGTGAACCCAAAGATTGGGGGATCATCAAAACCCACTACAAGCAAGAACAAGGAAAAGAAGCAGAAATGGAAAGAGAGGAAGACAAATGTTGTACAGAAAGGCAAACCTTCATGAACTCACTACAAGAAGGATGGACATGATGATGAACATTGCTGGTCTTTGCATCCAGAGTTGAAACCCAAGAAGTTTGATGGAAGCAAGAAGAAGATTGCTGCTATACAAAAAGATTTGGGGTTAGACTTAGGTGATGAAACAAAAATCACAGCTACAGGTATAAAAGATAAAAATTCTGAAGCATCTACTAGTAATTCTACACAAACTATTGATAATGAAGAAAATGAAAGGAAAAGACATGTGCTTTTTCATATTAGAGCTATTCCCAAGCATCAGAAGATTGATACTTTATTTGATAGTGGTTCACAAGTAAATTTGATTTCTGAAGCAATTGTAAAGAAGTTGGGATTACTAAACACACCTCATAAGAAGCCATATCCATTAGGTTCGATATGTGATAAAGCAAAGCTACAAGTGACTAGACAATGTAAACTTAGGTTTTCTTTTTGGGTCAGCATTTGTAGATGAGGTTGAGTTAGATATCGTTCCCTTGGATATATGTGAAATTATTTTAGGAAGTCCTTACTTGTATGATAGAAAGGCCATTTTCTATATGTCTGAAAATAAGTGTCAAGTCACCAAAGATGGAATAGAATATATTGTAAGATCTCATAAACTCAAAAATAATTACACTCTCATAAATTTAGGGTAGATGAAAAGAATTATAAATTCATACAAGCAATTTTTAATAGTGGTTGTAAAGGAAAAGAAACCTGATAAAACCAATGTATTTGAGGGCTGTGATGCTAAACAGAAAGCTGATTTAGAAAAAGTTGTTTCAGAATATGATATCCTATTTCAAGAACCTAAAGGTTTGCCACCCAAAAGGGAAATTGTACATGATATTCATTTGCAGCAATATGCTCCATTGCCTAACATCGAAATGTACAGGTTATCTGCTTTAGAGAATGCAGAAATCAAGAAGCAAGTATAGGAGTTGCTCGAGAAAGGGTTCATAAGGCTGAGAAAATCACCATGCAAATCTCCGATCATATTGGTGAGAAAGAAATATGGTTCATGGAGGATGTGCATTGATTACAGAGCACTGAATAAAATAACGATCAAGAATCATTATCCCCTTCCTCGCATTGATGATCTATTAGATCAGCTGAAAGAATTTGTTTACTTTTCCAAGTTGGACTTGCATAGTGGCTACCATCAGGTTAGCGTAGCAGAACAAGATGCATGGAAGACTGCTTTCAAAACAAAGCAAGGGTTGTATGAATGGCTAGTTACGCCTTTTGGCTTAACTAATGCTCCTACCACTTTCATGAGAGTTAGGAATGATGTACTCAGGCCTTTTATTGATGATTTTGTAATTGTATATTTAGATGACATTCTTGGTTTCAGTAAAACATGGGAAGAACATTTGAAGCATGTAAAGCAAACTCTAGATGTTTTGAAAAGAGAAAATATCTATGTTAAGTTATCAAAATGTGAATTTGGCAAAACATCTTTAAATTATTTGGGTCATATTGTAGGGGGTGGTGAATTGGAGATATATCCCTCTAAGGTTGAAGTCATTATGAGCTAGCCTAAACCCAAATCTGCTACACAAGTTAGGACCTCCCTAGAAGCCGCACAATATTGGAGAAAGTTTATTGCTAACTTTTCCTTGATTGCAGCTCCCTTAGATGCTTTAACAAGATTGAACAAGGCGTTTCAGTGGGGAGGCAAACAGAAGAAAGCCTTCAACACCTTGAAAGAAAAAATTAGTATAGCACTAGTACTAGCATTGCTAGATCTTCAAAGACCATTTGAGACTGAAACAAATGCCAATGACGATGCCATGGGAGCAGTGTTGATGCAACATGGTAAACCCATATGTTATAATTCTAAGTCATTTAATTCTGTAGTAGTTAATTATTCCACATATGATAAAGAATTGTATGCATAAGTACAGAATGTGAAAAAGTGGAAACATTACTTAATGGGCAAAGAAACAGCTATACATATTGATCATCAACCACTTCAGTATTTGCACTCTCAAACTAAATTGCAAAAACCAAGACACTATAGGTGGATGGGTTTTCTACAGAAGTTTCATCTTATCATCAAATATAAGAAGGGCATACATAATAAGTTTGCAGATATGTTATCAAGACCAATCATAAATGCATCTACTATACTTAAGCATAATTCAGTATTGCATGAAATCTGCATTGAACAATATGCTCAAGATATGGATTTTAAAGATGTATATGCAACTTTAGGTCATGGAAAACAAGTAGAAGAATTGGATTATCATGTTAAGGACCAAATCTTGTATAATTTGGGAAAGTTATGCATTCCTCAAACTAAAAGAGTTAACATAATCCAAGAAGCACATACTTCTTTAATATTAGGTCATTTTGGTGTAAGTAAAACAGTTGCACAGCTGCAAAGATTCTGTTACTGGCCAAGAATGCTTGAAACAGTTTCTAGATATATTAAAAGGTGTACCATGTGTGCTAAAAGTAAGCCCAACAATAAAAAATTAGGCTTGTACACTCCACTACCAATTCCTTCTCATCCTTGGGAAATTGTTTCCATGGACTTTGTTGGGGGATTGCCAAAATCTAGAAAATGTCATGACTATTTACATCTTATTGTGGATAGGTTCAGCAAAATGTGTATTTTAATACCTTGTAACAAGCAGATTACATCTGAAGAAACAACGAAGTTGTTCTTTCAGCATGTCTAGGTGCATTTTGAGTTACCCACTTCCATAGTATCTAATCGAGATTCCCAATTTGTTGGGAAGTTTTGGTCAAGTGTGTGGGAATTGATGGACATCAAACTGAAGAAGAGCACAACCTTTCATCCACAAATAGATGTCCAAACAGAGGTGGTCAACAGGACAAGTATCCAGTTGCTCAGGGGTTATTGCAGCAAGCATCCCAAACTTTGGGATGAACATTTATGTTATGTACAACATGCTTACAATCGTGCTAAACATTCTTCTACACAAAGATCTCCTTTTGAGACTTATTTTAGTTTTACACCAAAGTCTCCCTTGGATTTTGTCTTTGGGAAATACATAGCGGTTGGTGGACATAGTGATGTGGACAAAGCAACCAAGTTCATTGAACAGATCCAAGAAATTCACCAGACAATGCAGGAACAGCTGGAATAGAGCCAAGCCAAGTACAAGGCAAGGCATGATAACCATCGAATTGAGCATAGCTTCCAAGTTGGTGATCAAGTTTGGCTATACATCAGCAAAGACAAAATTCAAGGTGAAGGGAAGAAGCTAAAGCTAATAAGGTATGGTCCTTTCAGGATAGCTGAGAAAATTGGTGAGAATGCTTTTCGCCTTGATTTTCCAGCTTACATGCACATCTATTCAGTGGTTAATACAAAAAATTTGAGACTGTTTGAACCTTCATTAATTGAAAATCCCGAAGAAAAAAGTCAGTTGCCTTCTATTGATGATCTGTTTCTTGAATATCTCAATGAGTTGTAGCAAGATATAGTTTTGGACAGGAAGGTGAGAACTACACACAGAGGGGATGTTGAGTACCTAAGAATCAGACTCAAATGTTAAAAACCAAGTAGCGCACAATGGATGGAAATTGGACAAGTGAGGAAGCTATGTCCTCACTTGATCGATGCTTGAAAACCAACTTTTGGTGGTCCAAAAGATTTTTTAGTCGGAAGGCGTGATCCAAATGGATCCTAGAAGAGCCTCTAAGTCTTCAAAATCTTCTAAACATTCAAAATTTTTGCCTAAGAAAAACCTTTAAAGAAGGTGGATAACACTATCAGGAGGCAAAAACATTGAGAAATCATTGAAAAATAGAGTATCGATGGTTTAAAGCAACTTTGAATCAGAGCCGTCAGATCTGGACGATCAATGATCCAGATCCGATCAACAAATTGCAATCTGCGGTGGCAAAGTGAGGCTATCGGTAGAGACCACAAATAATATGCAACAATGATCATCAGGGTCAACAAGGACCGTCGATCAAGCACACAAATCAATGGCCCAAGTTGCATCGCAATATTGCTATCGACAAATACAAAGGAGTGCTTACAACGGCCAGGGTATGTGTGATGACGGATTGCGATCAATTGCATCGCAACATCACATCGACAGATTTCAATGGAGCGGGGATGATAATAACCATTACTGCAATATCTGGACCCAAAAAAAATATGGATGATATTTGATAATATTTCAAGTCTAGAAACAAAGTTTTTTCAATGTAAACCGCATTTTCTTTAAACAAACGAAATACAAGGGATAAAGCACCGATGCAATGTTACAGACCCAAAAGGGTTTATTAATGTTGTTGACTACTATTTCAAGTCCAATATGAGGGGGATTTCATGTTTTAATGTATTTTTATATATAAAAGGGAAATAAAAAAACATGCGGGATTTCGAGAGGACCAAAGGCGATAAGTGATTTGGGCCAGGCTCTGCCCTAACCCATACAATGGCTACCACGTGTCTAGGCTGAGGAGAGAGAAAACCACCCTTATCAGGCGGTTAACCCTCATATGAAAGGGCCACTCGAAATGAACCACAGCCATTGGATCTGGATATCCCAGATCAATGGTGGAGATGTGATGCGATCAAAAGGCAAACCCGATAGGAGTTATAAGGAGGATTCATAATATTTGAAGTCTAATGAATAGTGTTTGGTGGACTTTTCCTATGTTTGAACATATTTCTCTGTGTAAATATAGAATGGCAGTTTCGAATGATTTCAAAGGATTTCAAAGGCCCGATGACCTATTCCATTACAGAATAGGTGGCCACCATCCTTGAAAATGTTTAGCAATGATTGCTAATGCTTAGAGGGGGATCTGAGCACACAGAGGCTAGGGAGCCAGAGAGCCCGAGAAGGTGAAACGAGTAGACAGTGTCAATTGGAATTAAAGCCACAAACTGATAGAAACAAAGACAGGCAATATTGGAGGTAGTGCTAAGACAGAGCAAAGACAAAGACAGAGAGTGATAGAGAGAGTCTGCGTACTTAGAGAGGCTTGAGGGGTTCGAGCAAAAAATCTTGTTGTTGTATCTGTTGTGTTGAGGCTTAAATTGAGTTCACTGTTGTAAAACTTTGTTTTGAAGACATAATAGAGAGGTCACCACTAAAGGCTGGACTAGGAGACCTAGCCCAGGAGTGTTGGGTGAACTCCTTATTAAACTTGTTGTGTCTATGTGTGTTTTCTATTATGTTTCTTTTACTACTTCATTGTTTATGTATTTTGCAATATTATCAATCCATTGCATAAAGTAACATAGGCTATCCATGCACATGAGTCTGTAATACTTTAATAATTGTCTAAGATCTCATTTCAAATCATACAATGGGTTTTTCTTGCAGGTACTAAGTTGCATGTATGTTTTCCTCACTAGTTTTCGCATGCATGGCATATGCATGTGGTTTATTGGTCCTGATATATCATTGGCATGGAGGATTTCCTGGATTGATAGTGGATTTTACTAGCCTTTCCATTTCCTGGATAGCCATGGTGTTGTGGGTTCATTTTTCTTTGTTTTCTAGGTGGTTCTCATGTTTCCTTAGCTTGGGTTGAGTTATTAGTTCCTAGAGCCTTGGTTGGACAAATTCTCTGGATCCCTGTAAAAGTTTGGGTTGAGTTATTAGCCTTGGATCCTTGGTTTGGAAACTACTATGGAGCCCTTGCTGGGTTGAGTTACTAGTCCTGGAGCCTTGTTTGGACAAACGCTCTAGAGCCTAGCAGCAGCTGTGGGTTGAGTTACTAATCCTACAACCTTGATTGTAAAAACCTCTCTGGAGCCCTGGAATGCTTGGATAGAGACCAATCTGGTGATGTTTTAGTGATGTCCGACAGTGATGTGGAATCATTGTTTGATGGGTTGAGGTGATTGGCCTCTGGAAGCCCTGGATGGTTTTGGATTGATGTGTTTTATGAGATCCCACATTCATGCTTGGAATATGACACGGGGGTGACAATTGAAGAGAGTTTTGGCTCAGCCATGTCTATGGTTGAGTGGTTCAGGGAAGTTCCACAACTCGTTGGCCTTTGAATCAATAATATGAGGTTATTTATCCTTGTTATTTTATGAGTATTATACTAGTTTATATGTGCATCATATGGTTGTGATTTCATTAGTATTTTTGTTGCTATTATGTTGATTATATATGTGTTATATGACAGTAGATATGTATGGCTCTCATCATTTTTTTACTTGTAAATGACTGAAAAATGTATCCATGACCTAATGGATGAAATGGGAGCTAATGTTTTGAGGCATCAATGGTTCTTAGCGATTCTCGGATGAATATGAGACCCCTATGCTTATATATGTCAGTTGCACCTATAGATTAAATATGCATGATATGTTTGATGAAATTCATGTCAAGGCTAGCTAGGGTCTAGTCAAGGTATTATTCAAGTAATTGCATTTATATTTCCATTTCCTTGTTATCTTGTTGTTCTGAGAGTTTCATTCAATTCTTGGCAGTGACCTAGGCTCTGGGCATAAAAAAGTGGGTCAAATCTAAGGGAAGCTAGAATAGCACTGTGAAATTTAGTCGTCGGAAGTTGCCATGCCTTGTAATGAGAGCATCCAGAACCCCCTAGACATTGTCATGTCCATATTAAGTACATCAGTGAACCCACAAGCTGCCTGTACACAGTAGCCTCTACCACTTCTCTTGAAGTAGCAACCTCCTCCCTTCAGTTACCAGCTAGAGGAATCTGCATGGGCTTGCACTTCTCCATGTGGAATCTCCTGAGTATCTTGTTGGCATACTTTCCCTGAGACACAAACAACTCCCCATCCTTCTGCCACACTTCCATGCCAAGGAAGTAATGCATGAGACCCATGTCTTTCACCTCGAATTTTCTTGCAAGTTCCTCCTTGCAAGACACGATCAACTGATCATCACCATTCAATATGAAATCATCAACATAAAGTATGATGATCAATAGCTTACCTTTCACCACGATGTGGTACAGGTTCGCATCCGCTTCACTCTTTGTGAAGCCCAACCTGGTGAAGTAGTTGTCTATCTTAGTGTACCAAGCATGAGGTGCTTGCTTCAACCCGTACAATGCTCTCTTGAGTTAGCACACATGTGACTCACGATCGAAGGTCTAAAAACCTTCTTACTTCTCTATGTACACCTCTTCGTCAATCTGGCCATTGAGGAATGCAGTCTTCACATCCATTTGATGGATCTTCCAACCTGTCTGTGCTAATAGTGCCAACATAGATCTGATAGATGAGTACCTTGTGCCAGGAGAAAAAGTCTCATCGTAGTCAATCCGCTCGACCTTTGAAAAGCCACGGGAAACAAATATTGCCTTATGCTTCTCCACACTACCATCAACATCTTTCTTTACCTTGTAAAGCCAACGAGAACTCGCAACTAACTTGTTCTCGAGTCTCGGAACCACGTCCCAAACACTGTT
>APFE031055914.1:106402-124274 GCA_000404065.3 Pinus taeda | reverse complement strand
GAAATAGAAAAGGAATTCCTTCAATATTTCAAAGCAATGAGTCAGGAGCCAAACATCAACAGAGAAGAGGCCATAGACAACATCACTAGGCACATTCCGCGGCTGATAACAGAGGAGCAGAACTCCCTGCTTCTCAAGCCCATAAGTCTCCAAGAGGTTGAAATAGCTGCAAAATTCTTAAAGGCTGGCAAAGCTCCGGGTCCTGATGGATTCTCATCAAATTTTTTCCACTATTTTTGGGAATTAATTAAATGGGAAGTGTGGCAAGTTGTGGAAGAATCACGCAGCCTGCGCTGGATGTATCCAGGCCTAAATGCAACTTTTATCGCTTTAATCCCTAAAGCGGAGGACTCCAACTCCCCTGAGAAATTCAGGCCTATCGCCCTGTGGAACTTCATTTATAAGATTGTCTCAAAGGTTGTGGCGCTAAGACTAAAACCACTCCTCCCAGGCATTATCTCTCCTGAACAGTCCGGATACGTCGAAGGAAGGAAAATCACTGACGGAATAATTCTCTCTCATGAAATTATTCACTCTCTAAAGCATTCAAAAAAACCAGGTATGCTTCTAAAAATTGATCTTTCTAAAGCTTTTGATAGCATAAGCTGGGATTACATGAAAAAAATTCTAAGTGCGTCCGGTTTTGCCAATGCATGGATTAGATGGATCATGAGTCTTGTCTCTTCTTCTTTCTTTTCCATCTTGATCAATGGAATCCCCTCCTCAACTTTCCGCTCCTCAAGGGGACTGAGACAAGGTGATCCTCTGTCTCCGTTTTTGTTTATCATAATGGCGGAAGGCTTGGGAAGAAGCCTTAACTCTGCTGTCCAAACCCGTGCTCTCAAAGGTATCAATCTCCATAATGCTCCTACCGTTTCCCATCATCAATTTGTAGACGACAACATGATCTTCGGCCACTCTTCAATCCAAGAAGCCCGTTCTCTAAACTCTCTGCTTAACAACTTCTATGTTGCCTCCGGAGCCTGTATTAATAGAGTCAAATCCCATATTTTCTTTTTTAATACTCATCCGACCACTCAGCAAGCCATAGCCCGAATCCTGGGCTTCTCCACAGCTTCCCTGCCCTCCAAATACCTAGGAGCCCCCCTCCTCGACTCTGCTCAGAAACACTCATCTTGGACCTCTCTTCTGGAAAGGTTGGAAGCAAGACTTTCGCTTTGGACTCATCGCTCCTTAAGCATGGCCAGCCACCTTGTGCTCATCAAGGCGGTCTTACAATCCATGCCCTTATACTTATTCTCAATATTGGCAGCACCAAAGTGGGTTTTAAAAGCCATCAAAAATCTGCAACGAAACTTCCTTTGGGGCAACACCGGTCTCAACAGAAAATGGGCATTAGTAAAATGGGAGAAAGCATGCCTCCCTAAGAAAGCAGGAGGAATCAGTCTTAGGGATCCTGAACACAGCAATGGGATCATGGGAGTTAAAATATGGTGGAAATGGCTAACTTATCCAGGAACACTATGGGCCAGATTCTGGACAGCAAAATACGCCAACAATCTACCTCTGGAGGAGCGTATAAGAATGACAGAAATAAGCAAAGGCTCAACTATATGGAATTCAACGATATTGCACAGGGATCTTATCCAAAAACATAGTTTCTGGGAGGTTAAGAACGGAGGCACAGCACAGTTCTGGATTGATTCATGGCAACAACTTCCAAGTCTCGCTCACATAATCCAAGATATTCCAGTGCATAATATTCAATTGCAGGAAACGGTAAATCAATTCTGGAAGGAAAATCCTGCGTCTGATCACCGAACCTGGAGAGAGGTACAAGAAATTATTCCAGACAGCCCGGTAGAAGTTCAAAGGTCTCTGGCTAAAGAGCTCCAAAAAAGAAAGATTCTCAAAGAAACAGATCAGGATAAACTGAGGTGGGGATACGAAGAGAAAGGTACATATACAACCAAAGAAGCTTACCTTATTACTCTCAAGGATCAGTTGACCAAGGACAAATTATGGGAGAAAATATGGAGTTCCCCGATCTGGCCAAAAATCTCCACATTCCTTTGGCTCCTATCTCACAATAGAGTTCTCACCTGGGACAATCTCAGAAAAAGAAAATTTGAAGGACCCTCAATATGTCTAAATTGTAAAATGGAGGAGGAAACTGCTGTACATCTAATGCAACTATGTCCATTTAGCAGGAAAATATGGGAGAAAGTCACATTTAGATGTCAAAAGGAAGGCCGCGAGATAGGATATTTAAACAATACTCTACGCAAATGGCCCCATAAACCTTATCAAAGTAACATCCTCAACTCGCTTTGGCAAATACTCCCCGGAATAGTAATGTGGAACCTATGGAAGGAGCGAAATCGTAGAATCTTCAAAAACCAGTCAATGGATGAGCAACAAGTATGGAAGATAATAAACCAGAATTTACAGGAAACACTATCCATTAAATGCTGGTCCCAGGAGGATTTCCCATCCAGTGACAAGGAGCAAGCAATATGGCATAATTGGCAAATCAATCTACAATCTTCCAACTCTCTTACAAGCAACACTAGTAGACAGCAGGATACCCCTTTGATCTGGTCCCCTCCGCCCATCAACACTTACATGCTAAATTTTGACGGGGCTTCTAAAGGAAACCCTGGACTCACAGGATATGGAGGAGCCGTCATAAACCATCAAGGTCAAGTGCTCAAAGTTTTCTTTGGCTCCATTGGATGGAACACAAACAATGTCGCTGAACTAGAAGGTCTCTGGAGAGGACTTAACATGGCTCAGAGGGAAGGACTTACTCCTCTAATTGTGGAAGGCGATTCACAACTTATAATCAACATGGCTACTAAGATACAACAAGGAACAGAGGCTCAGAAGGTCAGTAGGAGCTGGAGAATGGTTACTAGGCTGGAGCTTCTGCAATCCTGGCTAAGGGACAACAAAGCAATAACCTTTAACCACATCAGGCGTGAAGGGAATAAACTTGCTGACTTTATGGCAAATGTTGGAGTGGACAGAAGGAGGGACCATTTCAAAGGTTTACTTCAGGGTAACGTCTTAGAGACAGAATGGTCCACCTATCAGGAGATACTAAGGAATGACTCTAAGAGGATGGCTCAAGTTCACCCGGATGCGGGTGTTAACACAAGTAATTAAGGTTCATGCGTTCTCCACGCGCCGTGTATACGATGCCACGCTCTAGACAGGTGGAAGCCATGTGCTGTGGGCTGGCCTCTGTCCCATTCGACTTAAATCGCCTTAATGGCTCTTCAATGCTGTTGAGCTCCCAAGAAATCGCAAGCAGATATCCCAGGATGGCGCAAACATTCCTTATTCCTGGTTTTAAGTTCGGCTCTGGTCTGATTCGGCTAACTGTTAATGTCTGAGTGGAGGAGGGAGGCTCTGCGGGAAGCAAGCCTACCCTCGATTACATACACTGTGTAATTCTTATGCTTCGTCCCCTGTATTCTCAGGCGAATTCGAAACTGGACATTTGGTTGCTTTGTAGCCCGGGCAATCTTTGCGCAAAAACTCTTGTTGGCAGAAGGAGACTTAGGGAAACCCGGCCTCGTACTCAGAAAGCGGTTGGGTATCCTGGGCTCATCATGGTGCCTAGAACTGGACATCTCGGGCCTCGCAGGGGGCGTAACTATGGCCAGCGAGCAGGCATTAGAGGAAGGGGCCAAGCAAGCCCGAAGCGCCTCTCTCCTCTGACTGTTGTTGAGCCTCCCTCCTCTGAGTCGGATTACTCGGGCTCTGACATTAGTAATTCTGTTCAGACCGTGACCCTTCATTATCGTCGCAGGAGGAACAAGCCTGTGGTCAAAGCAATGATCACGATAATTTTTTCTGAGGAGAATGAGGAGGAAGGTAACTGGAAGGATGACACAGAGGAACAGGCACCTCCCTCCTTGGATAATCCGGACAGTTCTTACAGCCCGGAGTTACAAAGCAGGGCAGCTGAGGAGAGTACCCATGGTTTTTCGACGGAGTAGGCTGAAGCTCTTAAGGAAATTGGGAGCCTCAAAGGCAAAGCGCCCATGACGGTGTCTGAAAATCCACCGGAAGCTCTTATGGAGACTCAGAGCAGCAGGCCTTCCTCCCCTCAGAGCAAAATCAAGGAGGAAGAAACAGAGGACTCCTTTGACAGCACTCTGTATCTCAAATGTCCCCCTGGTATTGATCGGCTGGAAGATATTCCGGTGGGTATGGAGGTGACTTGGGAGAGGGACCCGGTTCGAGCAGCAGAAGATAGAAAGAAACGTGCACAGGAACGAGAAGCGGAGGAGAAGCAGAAGCAAAACAAGTAAGACGGATGCGTCAGGGGTAAGTCAATGGTTTCAGATACGCAGCATTTTCATTTTGGTTTCGTTTCATGGGGAGGCGACCAGCAATGGATGCAATTATGCATGGCACCCCTGTTTTTGTTGCGGTTTATGTTGCAGCAATGGGTCCTGTTTACCTGTCTGTTCTCTTTGTCTAGTTTATATGTCGAACTCTGTAGCAGTTAACTCTCTTTCGGTTGATGGTTTTGTAACCTCTGGCTCGTATAAGCAGAGGATTCAGGTTGAGAAGAAAATTTTTGACAGAGAGCTGATCATGCGCTCTCAGAGGTTCATACCTCTTGTAAATACTTTTTTTGTTCTTTTAATATAAATAGTTTAGCCTTTGCTCAGCAAAAAAAAAAAGTGTCATTTGGTCAAGTTTCACGTTATGTCGGATGAGTTCAAAAAGTCTTCGTTATTGGGTGGAATTTTTGAATAATATTTATGGATATGGTTATAGTTTTCAAAATTTCTTTAATTACTTAGATTAAAAATATTTTGTTGTTGGGTGCAATTTTGGAATAATACTTATGGACTTGGTCATAGTTTTGGCGCTTCATTTCTTAAGGTTAGGATTTTGGATGTTTAGGGCCTTCCATTATTCTCAATGATAAATAGGCCTTCAAGCCTCATTGTAACACAATTTAGAGGTGTGTAGCCACCACATCTCTTCTCGGAGATAAACTACTATCACCCAAGCTAGTTTATTTCCATTCTATATGTAAACATATTTAAATTTATGATATTAATGAAATGAAGTTTTGTTTTTGTTGCATCTCTATGTTTATGTTTATTTTTATATTTTGTTGTGTTCCTACATAAGTCTGGATCAACCAGGTGTTTAGTCAATTTAGTGTCCTAAATTTCTTGCATAAATTATCAACCAAGGTTTGTAAGCTGATGAAGGTAGTGCACTATATGTTCTTAGTTAACCCTTCTTACTTCGTTGCTTTGTACTTTTATATTGTTTTTGGGGTTTTTGTTCTTTGATTCCTAATGATGTACAATCTGAACTATGAGAAACTGAATCTAAACTTCCTAAAGGTGAACCAAGAGCGGAAACTAGTAAAAATCTAATTTAAAGAAAGGAAAATAGAGTATCTGTGCTATCTTGTCATTAATCCTAAGTCATGAATCTAATTTTTAAAATTAAAGGTGAATTTGTAATGCATGTTGAATAAATATAGAGAATGAAATCAACTGAATTACTTCTAGTTACTCTAACCTTCAATTTTGAAAGATTACCTTCTTGAGATGGAATACAAGCAACTTTCTGTACTTTATGATCTAGAGAACTAAATGAAAACATGCAGAAGGTAACTGATTGATTTCAACCATTGTGTGAAGTGAATGTTCAACCATTTAGTTTAGGATGAGTATCAACTCGAAATGGTGATAAAAAACATTCAATAACGCAGTGTATTGACAATCTCAACTAGAAAATAAATAAAAAAAACAGTGAGTAAACTAGTCAACAATGCATTCTCATTATTTCAACCTTACTCTGTTTAGAAACAAAATCGTTTCCTTTCATGAAATGTGTTGGAGGAACAAGACTGCACAATTGAGTTTTAACATTATGCTATTAATCAAAACTAAAAGAAATCAACCTAAGTTAGAAATACTGCTAAAAGAAAATAATGAAATTAAAACTAAACAGAAGATGAATGGAAAGAAAACCTCCTTCAGTGTAGAGGCCCTCTGCAACTAACTGGGTTGAGCTGCTAACTAATTGAAAATGCTCTTTTAAACGATCATTGGTCAACACACGATTTATATTATAGAAAAGAACGAAGTTCCCAAAAATACAGAGCTGAAAGTATGAACTTAATACATAAAATTCTTCGAACCTCCCTTGGTTCTGTACAACCAGTATTTAAAAGGAAATATTCATAATTGTCTTTGATGAAAACTAGCTACAGGTGGGCTATACGTATTACAACATGACTATGTAAACGTCTGATCAGATACAGGTGACTTGAATTCGAGCGAGATGTTTGCAACAGAACCGTTAACATAGGTGGTTGATCCGAGTTAATGCTACAACAGAACTGTTGGATTTATTGATTAACCACGAAAGAGTAGATGAAGAGTCCTATTGCTTCTGGGTATCATATGTTTGACTCCACCTTTGACTACAATCTTGATCTTGCTTTCTTATCGATCTGGGCTGAGCGACCAGGATAGAATCCATGTGGAGACGATTCTATAGATGCCCATGTGGCCGGATTCTTCATTTGACACCTGGAAGCTGCCAAACCATGGAAGTAGCTATGGAATACACAGTTAGCTGCAAAATAGGCTGCATTATGTAGCTAATTTGCAAAAATTTATTCAAATAGCAAAAACATAAAAATATAACTTGTCAATCATTTAATGCCCTCCTTAAGACAAAACCTATCATTTATCATTGATTGGGATACATAATCTTATGGAAAAACAAGGGAAAGAAGTGAGGAAAGTTGTCAAGGAGAGGGTAATTCTAAGGTTCAACATACCCCCACTGAAAAATCATTGCATTTCCTCATGCAGTTTGCCAAAAATGTGAATTATTCTTTCCTATTGCATTTTCTCAGACACTTCTGCTAGTACATATAATTTTCTTCTTTTGCTCTTCTTATGAAAAAACCCAGAATGGCAATCAATTTGCCCAAACTTAAACTTGTGAAGCATGTGTGCACTGTATGTGCTAGAAATTTTAATTCAGTTTATATCAATCTAACTACAAAAATAACGAAAACCAATTCAACTAATCTATGAAATCAAATAATGAAAATGAAATTCAACTAACCTGTGAAATAACAACCAACTAATGTATACTTAGTTACTCTAGCATTCAATGATGAAGTGTTACCTTCTCGAGATGATGTGTAAGAAACTATTTATACTTTAACTTCTAATGTCATAGAAAAGAAAGTAAAGTGTGCAGAAAATAACTCAATAATTGCATGTATTAAATATTCAACCATTCAATCTTGAAATATGATTAAATCAACTTCTTAGAATGATCTTTAGGAATATCAGTTAATGCAATTAAATGAGGATATTAAAAGAAAATATAAAAGCACAAAAAATTAAAGCTCAATGATTGCATAGGTTGAACATTCAATCACCCAATTTGAAGTCACCTTCTTGGCCTGATCTTTTATTCAATTATACAATGAATTGATAGCTTGATCTAAGAAAGTAAATAACAGATAATGAAAGGAAATTAAATAACTATGAGTTCTTGCCTCAAACTTAATCTAATTGGAAAATACATAAATATTTCCTGTTGAAATGTTTTTAGAAAAGCAAAGATTACACAATCATTCTAAAACTAATACTAAGAAAGCAAATAAACTTTAATCTATAAAATAAATTAAATCTCACACATTTTAGGTAGCTGATCTAAAAGTGTGAGAGATGGTAAAACAAGATTCTCCATATGTAAGCAAAACCAAGTCAAAATGAAGGAACATTCATGATTAAGGTGCCACAATCTAATTCTGTATTCAAAGCTTCAGCATAACTCCAATTTTAAACATGAAAAATGATAGGAGAAAATTTCCCCTATTTTATACAAAAAGATGAGAAGCTATTTCATTAATGAGATTCCATGAATCTCTCCCCATATCTCTAGAGTTACAATCAAAATAGGAAATGATAAGACATGTGTCTTCTTAGAGTTTCAATACAAATAGGAAATGAGACACATATCTTCATGATCCCATGATCTTCTCCACTTAAATTCGAATTTGGTTTTGGCAGGCCACATAAGGGTCTTTTAGAAGCTTCCTTTTGACCTACACATGTCAACAATCTTATCCCACTTGTTAGGTATAAACATATGCACATTATTTTCTAATTTTTAACCATAAATTCACTTTAAAATGCTAACAATTAATAAAGTTTGGAAAAACATAAATTGACCTAATAATGATAATGGTAAGGTAAATGTAATGAAATGGAGGTAAATGTAATAAAATAGAGATGGAGTGAAGATGAAAATATGGAAATATAAGCGAAAATATAATGGAAGTGAATGATAATTTCAAGGCCCAACATACCTCTCAACTGAAGCTATTGCATGTTCTCATGCAATCTATTACATTAATTCTTTTTTATCCTTGAGCTTCAAATTAAATTTGCATGATATCATTTGATAACTTCATACTTCTGCAAAATGTTTTAGTTGAATTGCAACATGGTTGGTTCTTGTGTTACAACCATATTTTGTTGTTGCATTCATTTTTTATCTTTGAACTTTGCATAATGATAATTTGATTATTATTGTAAAGTATATCTTTATTAGATTGCATCATAGTTGGTTCTTGTTTGACAACCATGATTGTGTTTGTATCCAATTGTCTTTTTTTTAGTACTTTTGACATGCCTTTGTATGCTCACAACAATAATGTAATAGTTAATATCTTTTGAAAGTATGTGGCCTTTTGAATGTGATATGAATATGGCAAAATATGAATATGAATGAACCCCTCTCCCAACTGATGATATTGGCAATTTTATGAGATCAGGAAGAGAATGTTTTTTTTCCAAAAATTATCATTCTAGTTTTTCAAGAAATTTTATGGTAAAAATTTAGAAAATGACATACCTTAACTTACCCTTTAGAAATGGATGAGTTGCATGTGTGGTGGCTACAAAATTCTAATCATAATCTTCTTCAAGTGGTTGGACAAGTCATGGAGAAAAGAGTCAAAATGACTTTTTATTTGCTTTTATTAAAACTTGTTGAATCTACTGCGGAATAGTGCTAATTCTGTTGCTGCCATTTGATTTCACATCTATTATTTGATTCTACAGTTGTCATCTGATTTTGCAACTGCTGTCTGATTCCGTAGCTACTATCTGGTTCTGCAACTACTATCTGATTTCGCAGCTGCCATCTGGTTCTATAGTTGCATATCTTCTACATTTGCTCTAAAATGATGAAAATGATAGTCTTCATGTCTTCAAAACTCATTGGCATAATTCTTGCTATGTGAATAAATGTTTTGATGTCGAAAATAGTAGGAAATTGTTGACTTAGTGGCCATTAATGGATGCCACTAGTCAACACGAGAACTCTCACCATTGATGACAATGAGAGTCAATATGCTTAAACACATCTTGCTAAGTACGAATAATTATTTTGTTGTCGAGTACCTAGAAGATCTGATGAACAAGGGACATTGATGTATTCCCATTGTTCATCGGCATGAGGACTTTCCATTAAGGCATGCAAGCCTCAAGGTGTTTTTGCAAGGATTTTAGACTCAAAGGACTATGGACTCAATAATTTGCATTGAAGCGGGGTTTATTTGCGAAATGAAAAAGGATAGAAAAGGAAAAATGAAAATGGAAGATGACAATGGAAAATAATAATGACAATGCGTAATAAGCATGTAAGTGAGCTTCATGCTTTTATTTATGGGTCAAGCGGAAAGTGTATGTGAATAAAGGAAAATGAACCACTGAATCTCGCTGGGAAAAATGGCTGTGGCTTGCTTTGAATTGCTTGGTTGGATTTATAATTTAAAAGAGAGGAAAGGTAATGGTTTTGATGGATATGGACTTGGACTTGTTCTTATGTTTCTCATGGAATCGGTCCTTTGAAGACCAATTGTGCACACGGTTAGTTTTCTTCAATGATCATTCAATCATCCCAAACCTGCAAAAAAAAACTTGACATAAAGAACATAAGTGTGTTAAAAAATAAATGGCCAAATTACTTTCTGATTCTTATGCAAAATGTAAATGTTAAATAAAACAAAGTAAGGAAAATCAAAAGTGTTATATTCAGTCCAATTCATGATATTGATAACAATCCATTTTTAAAAAATAACCATGAAAATTAAATTAACTCCCTGATGTCAGATGACTTCATGCACTGTGCTCAGTAAAACAATTGGCATCACAAATATTTTTTGTGCTCTGCAAGTTAAAACTTCATAGAAAAATACACATCAACAATATTAATGTCAAATGTTCATAAATCATCTAAATAATTTTCCAATTGTTTTGCAAGCCATTATTGAATCATCATTTGTGCTGCAAAAATAACATGCTATCAAAAATATTTGAAGAGGTAAAAAAATGAAAAAGTACTTGTACAAAAAAAATTATTTCAATCAAATTTTCTAAGTATTTTTCTCTTTATAAATTGCTTCAATAAATTGATTGCATATGTATTAATCATCACAATTTCTTTTATTTTTTTTTATATATTATAATTTTTTTCATAGATAAAATGATTTCTTTCATTCAAATTTTTAAAATTATTGTTGTTCGTTGTATCAACCAAATCTGAATTCACTGATTGTGTATTCACGCTTCATAGCATGCAAAACAGAATCACTCTCTGACTGCACTGACATGTGACAAAAGGAGTATACACATGAGTGCAGCATTAAGTTAGCAATTTCTTCCAAGTGTTCAAAAGATGTAAGGAGGGTAAATCTGTTGAAGAGGAGCAACAGTCATTGTTTGATTAGAAGTCTTAGTAAATTAAATTTGTTATTGCCAGCAAAACCTCGTGCATAAAAAAAAATTGTTTTCTTCACGCAGTCACCAAATAAGGTCCCAAAGAACCATGATTTTCTCCCAAATGTTTAGGAATCCAAGGAAACGGTTTTGAGGTTATTAAATTCATCCTATTCCAGAAAACACCCATGTCCCATTTTTTTCATATTCGCCCTGGTTTGCTCAGAAAATTTGTTTTGAAATACGATGTCAAGACAATTTACGCTTTCTGTCAATTACGTTTTTTGCAAAAAATCAATTTTGGATTTCTCCTAACAGTTGCAAAATCCAGAAAATCACTTGCGAGTTACCTAATTTCCCCCATTCCAGAGAAAACCCATGTCTTAGTTTTTTTTCAGATTCGCCCTGGTTTGCTCAGAATTTGTGTTTTAAAATCGTGCGTTTATGATGCTGCATTTTCTAGAAACATTCCGGTGATTTTTTATTTGCAGGTTTTGAAGGTTGGGCTTGTGGCTACGTGGATGTCTTCTAACAAAGGAAAAGGGAAGATCTAACTATATCAATCATCCTATAGACAATTCTGGGGGACTCGAAATCTGGAATGAGATCAAAGATGGGACAATGCTTTGAAGAAATCTAACTGCATCATTTTTGTAATCCATAGAAAACTCTTGCATTATAGAGGTAAGCATTTTTGCAAATGGATTTGTAAATCTTGTAGTAGCTAAATAATTTTTATGATATATTAACAAAACAATTTCTTTTTCTGATCCTCCAGATCACATGAAGTGCAGAAGAAGAGCATACTTGAGAGATTTATTTTGTTAGCATAGTCAAGATTTTATCAATCGATTCCTCTGTAAATTTTGCAAAAATAAAATGAAAATGCTTGATCTCATACCTTAAATTATTGTTTGTGATCTTCACTTGCATTCCTTGTTCTCAACCATTTTTTTTATTGCAAAAATTTCCTACCAAGGATTAGTAGATGGGTGGTTCTTACTACACCATAAAACATCAAATTTATCCTAAAAATTATAAAAAATTATTTTTATTTTTCCTATCTATCTAAAAAATATTTATTTCTTTTAAGTATATTCATGCTTTCAATGAAGCCATTTACAGATTAAAATTTTTGAAATGCTCATATCCCAACTTGAAAAATGCACCTAATTGTTTGTAAGGATATGTAGAATCAACTTGACCTTTCGATTTGCCACAAGGATCTCTTGAAGAATTGATGAATATTGTGGCGTAACAGCTTCTTGATACCATTCCTCAATGTAGTCTTTGGGCTGCATTCTAGATCATTTGTCCATAAATGGTTAGTAAAAATAAAAACAAATAAAATACACTCTAAACTGAAAGCTAGCTCTTATGCACACTTCCCCGGCAACGATGCCAAAATGTTGGGGCAAAGTGATTTCCTGTCATTTAATTTGTCAACCCGTGGGTTTCGTAAACTTGTGAAGCATGCGTGCACTGTATGTTCTAGAAATTGTCTTTCAGTTTATATCAATCTAACTTCAAACTAACAAAAACCAATTCATCTAATATATGAAATCAAATAATATAAATGAAATTCAACTAACCTGTGAAATAAAAAACAACTAATGTATACTTAGTTACTCTAGCATTCAATTATGAAGTATTACCTTCTTGAGATGACATGTAAGCAACTATTTATACTTTAACTTATAATGTCCTAGAAAAGCAAGTAAAGTGTGCAGAAAATAACTCAGTAATTGCATATATTAAATATTCAACCATTCAATCTTGAAATATGATTAAATCAATTTCTTAGAATTATCTTTAGGAATATTAGTTAATGCAATTAAATGAGGATCTTAAGAGCAAATATAAAAGCACGAAAAAGTAAATCTCAATGATTGCATAGGTTGAACATTCAATCACCCAATTTGAATTCCCTTTCTTGGCATGATATTTTATTCAATTATACAATGAACTGATAGTTTGATCTAAGAAAGTAAATAACAAAACATGAAAGGAAACTAAATAAATATGAGCTCTTGCCTCAAACTTAATCCAATTGGAAAATACATAAATATTTCCTGTTGAAATGTTTTTAGAAAAGCAAAGATTACATAGTCATTCTAAAACTAGTACTAAGAAAGCAAATGAATTTTAATCTATAAAAGAAATTAAATCTCACACATTTTAGGTAGTTGATCTAAAAGTGTGAGAGATTTTAAATCGATATGCTCCATATGTAAGAAAAACCAAGTCAAAATGAAGGAACATTCATGAGTATGGTGCCACAATCTAATTATGTATTCAAAGCTTGAGCATAACTTCAATTTTACACATGAAAAATGATAGGAGAAAATTTCCCCTATTTATACAAAAAGAAGATAAGCTATCTCATTAATGAGAGTCCATGAATCTCTCCCCATATCTCTAGAGTTACAATCAAAATAGGAAATGATAATGCATGTGTCTTCTTAGAGTTTCAATACAAATAAGAAATGAGACACATCCTCATGATCCCATGATCTTCTCCACTCAAATTCGAAATTGGTTTTGGGAGACCACATAAGGGTCTTTTAGAAGTTTTCTTTTGACCTACACATGTCAACAATCTCATCCCACTTGTTAGGTATAAGCATATGCACATTATTTTCTAATTTTTAACCATAAATTCAATTTAAAATGCTAACAATTAATAAAGTTTGGAAAAACATAAATGTGACCCAATAATGATAATGGTAAGATAAATGTAATGAAATGGAGGTAAATGTAATAAAATAGAGGTGGAGTGAATATGACAATATGGAAATATAAGTGAAAATGTAATTGAAGTGAATGACAATTTCAAGGCCCAACACAAAATGTTTAGTCAATTTAGTGTCCTAAACTACTTGCATAAATTATCAATCGAGGTTTGTAAGCTGATGAAGTGTAGTGCACTATATGTGCTTAGTTAACCCTTCTTCATTGTTTTGTATTTCTATATTGTTTTGGGGTTTCTGTTCTTTGATTCCTAATGATGTACACTTTGAATAATGAGAAACTGAATCTAAACTTCCTAAAGGTGAACCAAGAGCTGAAACTAGTCATAATCTAATTTAAAGAAAGGAAAAACAGAGTATCTGTCCTATCTTGTCATTAATCCTAAGTCATGAATCTAATTTTTAAAATTAAACGTGAAGTTTTAATGCATGTTGAAATAAATACAGAGAATGAAATCAACGAAAGTACTTCTAGTTACTCTAACCTTCAATTCTGAAAGATAACCTTCTTGAGATAAAATACAAGCAACTTTCTGTACTTTATGATCTAGAGAATTAAATGAAAACATGCAGAAGGTAACTGATTGATTTCAACCATTGTGTAAAATGAATGTTTAACCATTTAGTTTAGGATGAGTATCAACTTGAAATGGTGATCAAAAGCATTCATTAACGCAGTGTATTGATAATCTGAACCAGAAAATAAATAACAAAATAGTGAGTAAACTAGTCAACAATGCATTCTCATTACTTCAACTTTACTCTGTCTGGAAACAAAATTGTTTCCTTTCATGAAATGTATTGGAGAAACAAGACTGCACAATTGAGTTTTAACATTATGCTATTGATCAAAACTAAAAGAGATCAACCTAAGTTAGAAATACTGCTAAAAGCAAATAATGAAATTAAAACTAAACAGAAAACGAATGGAAAGAAAACCTCCTTCACTGTAGGAGCCCTCTACAACTGACTAGGTTGAGCTGCTAACTAATTGAAAATTCTCTTTTAAATGATCATTGGTCAACACATGATTTATATTATAGAAGAAAATGAAGTTCCCAAAAATACAGCGTTGAAAGTCTGAACTTAATACATAAAATTCTTTGAACCTCCCTCGGTTCTGTACAAGCAGTATTTAAAAGAAAATAATCATAACTGTCTTTGAGGAAAACTAGCTACAGGTGGCCTATACGTATTACAATAGGACTATGTAAACATCTGATCAGCTATAGGTGACTTGAATTCGAGCGAGATGTTTGCAACAGAACTATTAACACGGGTGGCTGATCCGAGTTAATCCTACAACAGAAATGTTGCATGTATTGATTAACCATGAAAGAGTAGACGAAAATTCCTATTACTTCTGGGTATCATATGTTTGAATCCACCTTTGACTATGATCTTGAGCTTGCTTTCTTATCGATTTGGGCTGAGTGACTAGGATAGAATCCATGTGGAGACGATTCTAGAGATGCCCATGTGGCTAGATTCTTCATTTGACACCTGGAACCTGCCAAACCATGGAAGTAGCTACGGAATACACAGTTAACCATAGAATAGGTTGTGTTCTGTAGCTAATTTGCAAAAATTTATTCAAATAGCAAAAACATAAAAATATAACATGTCAATCATTTAGTGCTCTCCTTAAGACAAAACCTATCATTTATCATTGATTGGGATCTATAATCTTATGGAAAAACAAGGGAAAGAAGTGAGGAAATTTGTCAAGGAGAGGGTAATTCTACAGTTCAACATACCTCCACTGCAAAATCATTGCATGTCCTCATGCAATTTGCCAAAAATGTGAATTCTTCTTTCCTATTGCATTTTCTCTGACACTTCTGCTAGTACATCTAATTTTCTTCTTTTGCTCTTCTTTGAAGTGACTGTCATTCTGGGTTTCATCATAAGAAGCATGTATTTAAGGTTCATGACTGTTTTGTTCAAGCTCCTATTCTTCCTCTTCAACTTCCTATTCTTCTTATACCATAGCCCTAGATGCAGAATTGTATTATCATGAATAGCCTTATCCAATCTACTTTGTTCCCTCAAGGTTTTATTTTCCTTCTTAATATGTCTGTTCAATATCTCTAACTCATAGATTTCTTGTTTGAGAGAGTCAATTAGAGGCTCTTGTGGTTTAACAGAGGGTTCTGGATTGACAGAGGATTTTGGATCCATTGAGGCACTTTTCTTCTCCAGTGATTCTATATAGTCATATATTTGTTGCTGCACTGGGTCTATGCTTGGAGATCTTCTACTGGGGCTGCCTTCGAAATATTGTTCAGGAGAATTTTGAGGACTGTGTGCAGATGGAACATTATCAGGAGATGGTACTAGGGTTTCTTCTTCTAAATTTATGAACTCCATCCTCTTTGATGATATCTTCTTTACCATACATCGGAGTCTATAGCTCCTTCTAAGTTGTAGAGGACTTACGTTCTCCTCCTTTGTACCATTTTTCTCATTTCTTATCTTTTCTTTTCTCTTGATTTGTTTCCTAATCTCTGTCAATTCTTCATGGATTAATTTTTCATCATCTTTTTGTAATGAATATTCAGGTTTTTTTCCAGTAGTTTCACCAAATTTATTTTTCATCTTCCCTTTTTGCTTGATTTGCTTCCTGATCTCTGTTAATTTTTCAAAGACTAGCTCTTCATCATTTTTTTGTGTTGAGGACTCATGTTTGCTTTGAATGGTTATACCAGTCTTCTTTCTCCTACTCCTTCTGACATTACCTTCTTTAGGTGACTCTGGTGCCTCTTGGAAATAGTTTCTTATCAGGAAATTTTCCGAGGTATCTCCTATGCTTTTCAAATGAAACTCAATCAGTATCTTTACCAACCCATGATGGTACATGGTTGTTTCTATGAATTCTATTTTCTTGTGTACATTTGAAGCCACCCTTCTTAAACTATTTAGCAGGAAGAAAGGAAGATTTATTTCTCCATTTTCTAGAATGTTCATCAATAATCATATATGGTAGACATACATTCACCCAATTCTCCCCTCACAGGTGATAAATTTCTGTAATATCAAAAGCATGTTTCTCCATTTACTTTTAAGAGTTGAAATAGGAATTCCTTTTCTAAACACAAATACATCCATACCTGGGTTCCTGAGGATTACTTTCCATGATTCACTATGGAATTCCTTGTTTTTGAACCATATTTCACCATGTCTTGGAAGTTTTGTAGCCTCTGTTATGAAGGATTATGTTACTGCAAACTTAATGTATCCAATTTCTACTTCTATACCATCCAAAGATCTAGCAAAAGATTTTGTGATCTCTTTATGAAAACCATCAAATTTTTCAATGAAGTTGAGCCATCCAACCTTCTGCAACATTTCCTTGAGTTGTGGGTATCCTTCCATATATTTTGCTCCTACTGGCTCAGTCCTGACAATGAGTCCCATGGCTTCTGTTTCAGAAAATTTCTTAACCTTCAAAATTACTCTCCTAGTCTAGGAAATGGATTGACTGCGAGTATGGTGAAAAAGAACTACGGGTTTGTGTGGAATAAGTAGATGGTGAGGGTTTGGAGAGATGTGGACAAGTTGGTCACATCATAGCCATGACTGTTAACAGATGGAGTTATTAGGGACTGTTAGGTACAGAGTATGGAGGATGTGGTATGATGAAGTGGTAGTCAAATCAAATGATGACTCATTAAGGAGACATATGATTATCCATATTATAAATGCCTTATGTTTTTAACTTGCTGTTTGAAATAAATTTTTCATTTTACCTTTAGAACTTAACCTTTCTATTTGGCGTTGATCCGTAGGTACCTTTTAGCATGTCTGGTCTCCAAAACTGGATTCTTCAATTTCCTACATTCATGATTTATTTGTGAGCTGTACAATTGTGCCAGCGCTGATAAATAAATTATAGCTGCAGAATCAAATTAGCTACGGAATGGAATCAATTGCAGAATATGAAAAGAAGGAAAAGTGAAGTATGGCTATGGAATATGAGTGTAAAAATGAAATGGAAATGGGTTATGACAGTGAAATGGAATGAAATGTAAAAATAAAAATGGAAAATAGGGTGAGATGAAGAGAAACTATAAAAATAAAATGTAAATGAAATATGACAGTGAGATGAAATAGAACTATAAAATAAAATGAAAACAGAATGAGATGGAATGAGACTATGAATTTGCAGACTCTGAACTGCAAATGAATGTAGCTTTTTGTCATTGCTTATTACAGAAAGGAAATGGAAAATATAGGATGTCAGAAATATCTGATTTTCACCTTGTATTTTCTGTATAAGTATGCCAATCAATGATTGGTTTTCAAACTTATACAATTTATTATATATATATATTTTATAATTTTTTATGATTTTTTTTT
>APFE031055914.1:71521-105314 GCA_000404065.3 Pinus taeda | reverse complement strand
TGAAGATGGATGGCTAATAATATCCTAAAGAAAGGATTTTATAGGCTTTCCTCTTGTCAGCAAAGTGTCCATCACACAGTTCATCATGACATGCCTTAAGAATCTTGGGCATTTCATCTTCCCTAACACATATTTTGATCATGAGATCTAGACCTGTTTTATACAATTCATTAGTGATCCATGAGTATCTTGCACTTATTTGAATGATTTTTCTTTTCTCCCTAGGAAACAAATGCAAGGGCAATTTCCTTGTGACTAAGTAATTGGCAATATCTGCAAACCAAGGGGTCTGAGTAGTCACTGCAAAAAGATATTCATCAGGAAACTTATCTTCAACCAGAGTGTCATCTTTGATATTTTGAATTCTGGACAAGAAATCAACAACAGTGTTTTGTTTTCCAGGTCTATATAGCATAGTAATATTGAATTCTTGCAAGAGTAATAGCCATCTTGTAACTCTGCCATTAGTAATAGGTTTATTCATTGAGTATCTAATTGTAGAGTGATCTGTATGAACAATGGTTTCATAACCTATTATATAATGTCTGAACTTATTTATGGCATGAACAATAGCTAAAAATTTCTTTTCAGTTACAGTATAATTTAACTCGATAGGAGTCAAATTCTTACTTGTATAGTAGATGGCATAGGGAATCAAATCTTTTTGTCCTAATACAACTCCTAGAGCTGTATCTGAAGCATCTGTTGAAATGTGAAAAGGTAGTTTCTAATTTGGACGTCTCAAGATGGGTGCTTTATAAATTCTTGCTTTTAAAGTCTCAAATGCTAACTGGAAATTAGGATTCTAATTGAATTCACAATCCCTGGTGAGTAATTTTAAGAGTGGAGATGTTATTTTAGTGAAATTTTCTAAAAATGTTCTATAGTATCCTGTAAATATTAGAAAACTTCTAACATCCTTTTGACAATTTGGAATTGATAATTTAGAGAAAACTTCAACTTTAGATTTACCAACTTTAATTCCATCTCCTAAAATGTGATGTCCTAAAACAATCCTTTCTGTCAACATCTTAAAACATTTTTCATGGCTTAGTGATAGGTTTGCTTCCTTACATCTTTTGAGAACTTTTTCCAAATTTTCTAAAGCTTCTTCAAATGTATTCCCATAGACTGTAAATTCATCCATATATATCTCTACACAATCATGTATTAGATGAGAAAAAATTCCTAGTACTGCTCTTTGGAATGTTGCAAGTGCATGCATAATCCAAAAGGAAGTACTCGGTAGGCATAGGTTCCCCATGGACAAGTAAATGTGGTTTTATCTTGATTTTCAGGTGCCACTTGAATTTGATTATAACCACTAAAACCATCCAAGAATGAGAAATACTTCTTACCCTCTAATGTATCTAACACTTGATCTATAAAGGGCAAATAAAAATGATCTTTAAGGGTAACTTTATTCAATTCTCGATAATCAATGCATACCCTCCATTTACCATTCCTTTTATGTACAATCACTAAAGGGGAAACCCATTGGCTGTCTGGAATTGGGTAAATAAAGTTTCCATTCAGGAGTTTTTGCAGCTCTTCTTTCACAATTTCCCTAAGATTTGGATTCATCATTCTTTGAGGTTGTCTGATAGGTTTACAATTTTCTTCAATGTATATGTGATGTATACAAGTCTTAGGACTAATTCCTTTCATGTCAATATATTCCCATGCATATGCAGCAGGATGTTGTTGTAATGTTTTGATTAGCTTTTCCCACTGTAATTTCTCCAAGTTATTGTTTAAGTTCAATGTTCTTCCTGGAAAGATTTCAATTGTAGAGCTACCAAATTATTCCAAAGAATAAAGAGACATCTGCCTAGATGACAAATATTCAATACTGGATTTTTCTTGGAATTGATCATGTTCATATTCTGGATATGATTCAAAATTTTCCATTGTATTCAAGATTTGACTATCTTCACTAATATTTGAAATAGTAAAGAGAGGTTGAATGTCATTTTCATCATCAATCCATTCTTTGTCATCTATTTCCATGATTTTTCTTGCTGGAGGATATAGAGTGAATTTCTTAGTTGAATTCCCCTCAGAAATATACATGTCACCACATCTACAGCTAATGAAAGCATCAACTGTGGCCATCTAAGGTCTTCCTAATATAAGTGGATGTCCTCCTAGATTTTTCTTGGGGGTTAAGATCATAAAATCAATAGGGTATTCATAAGAATCTAAGGAAACTAAAATATCTTCTAACACACCATATGGTTTGATTACAGATCTATCTATTAATTGCAGTAATGTAGGTGTGTAAAGAAGATTAGGAAGCTTGAGTTGTTCCATGGTTTTTTTGTTCATGATGTTTACTGTTGCTCCCAAATCAACCAATGTATTCAGAATTTCACCTCCATTGATATGTGTTTTCACAATTGTACTTCCTAGATCTACATATTTTTGTATGGTAATTTTTCCCATCATTATGTCTGCTATTTTTCCTACCAGGTGAATTCTTTTTGTTTCTTTTGCTTTTCTTCTTGGTTTCTTTATGCTCAACTCCTTTATTGTTTTAGCTAGGATTGGAATCTCCTTAATGGCTTGTAACAAAGTGATTTTGATACGGACATTTTTCAATTCATCTAGAAAATCATAATTAGGCAACATAATCTACTTTTCTACTCCTCTATCAACTTGTAATCTTTCAAGAAAAGGAGGTGTAGAAGTAGATATTGGTTGCTCAATGATAGGAGTTGAGTTCATTGGTTCTTTTTGTTTTTCATTTTTAGTATTATGGTTTTGGAGATATGTTCCTTCAAAACGTTTATTAGGCTGTAGAGAATCTTCCTCAAAATTGTCTTGTTCCTGAATAACTACAGAAGGCCTTTCCTTTTCTAATATCCTATCAGATGTTAGTTGAACATCATTGAGATCTAGAGGAGTGATCATATAAGTTGGAAATTGTTGTCCTTCCACCATGTAAATATTCTAAGGATTTTTATTGTTGGGGTTTGGTAATGGTTGGGCAAATAGATGATTTGGTCTCTGCTGAAATGGTAGTAAGAGTTGAGGATTTTGGTTTTGAAGTTGAGGTTGCTGGTTTTGTTGTGGAATTTGTTGTGGGAATGGTAGTGAAATTTGAGGGTTCTGATTTTGAAGTTGTGGTTGCTGATTTTGTTGTGGAATTTGTGGGGGAGGATAATTCTGATATGGAGGACACTGATAATATTGAGAAAATATTCCATATGGATTTTGTATTCCTTGAGCCCAAGGTCGAGATTGAGGTTGAAGCCAAGGTTGTTGCCAATAATTCCAATTTGGTGGGGGCTGAAGATACATTTGATTATTAAATCCCTGATTTTTTGGCCCCTGCCAAGGTCTTCTAAAGACAAGGCAAAGAGATTCTGTTGAATTTGGAATTGTTTTGTCTTGAAAAACAACGTTAAGACCTGGAATTGAAGGAAAACTCTTGGTCTCATGGTTTTTTGAACAAATCACACAAGTCTCTATGATGTTTTCATCCAAAGGGCATTCTCTTAAAGTGTGTTCTTTCTGCATTTGGGACAGAAAATAGCTAAAGTATTAGCCTCGGTTTTCTGCTTGTTTTGTAACTTAAGGGTGTCTATTTGCTCACTAAGGCTCCCTAGAATATCTGTTTTGAATTCATCAAGCATATTCCCAATTTCTCCCCTACTTACTAGTCCAGTTGCAGAGTTATTCACTCTAACAAGAGAAGGATCTCTTGGACCTTTCCCAGTTTTGGATTTTCCTCTTGAGAGATGAACACATAATTCTCCTTTGTCACTTAATGGGAGTTGAGAGATATCTCCCTTCCCCATCAAGTTAAGGATATCTATCCACTCATCGCTAATGGCTTTTAATAGAAGAGCTTTTAAGGTATCTTCATCTAAATTATCCATCTTTGCTCTTTTCAATTTATAGTTGAATCTCTCAATTAAATCCCCTAAATTTTCATCCTCTCTTTGTATCATTTTGAACACTTCATCATTGTGATTGGTAGGCATGCAATAATCCAAATACCAATCCAAAAACTCTTTCTTCATGTCATTCCATGTTCTAATGGACTGAGTGACCAACCCCATGAACAACTTCAAAGCAACTCCTTTCAATGTTGAAGGAAACAACTTAAGTTTTTGAGAGTCTTCTAAGTAATCATAGGTTCTGCACAAGACTTCAAATTTAAATAAAAATGTTTCAGGATCCTCACTTTTTAATCCATGGAAATTTGGGAGGACAGAAGGTGAGGTATTTTTCATTGTGGCATTTGTTTTCTTCATCAACTATAGGTAATAAAAAAGAATTACCTATTTCCCTATTTCCTCTGCCTCCTCCATTATTTCCTCTACCTCTTCCTCTACACCATCCTCCAAATAGTGTGAATTCCCCATCGTCTCCTTCTTCTGCCATTATAGTTTCTTCAGAGTCAGTATAAGATTCAACCTGCAAGGTTAATTTCTCTTCCTCTGGTTCTTCTATTAATGGTATGTGGGAGAGAGGTTCTACTTCTTCTTCCTCACTAAGTATTCTTAATTCTTCAACTAAAATATGCTCCCCTGTGGAGGTGAAAAAGGCTACTCCTTCTATTGGAGATCCAAGATTTTCCTCCTCTAGGACTGCCTCAGTAGATGAAGTAGGAGATCCTCTTGATTGAATTTCTGACCTTAGAACTTCAGGAGTTCTATGGCTAGGAGTATGAGCTTGAGATGGAGGTGTATCTCTTCTTATTCTTGGTGGAGTATGTGGTGTTGTAGGAATTGAACTCTTGCCTTTAGCTATAAATCTACCCCTAGAGTCTCTTTCTCTATGCATATCATTGTTTTTTTTAATGTAAGAGATAAGGTTACCTAATTACACTTCCCCGACAGTGGTGCCAAAATGTTTAGTCAATTTAGTGTCCTAAATTGCTTGCATAAATTATCAACCGAGGTTTGTAAGATGATGAAGTATAGTGCACTCTATGTGCTTATTTAACCCTTCTTACTTCATTGTTTTGTATTTTTATATTGTTTTGGGGGTTCCTGTTCTTTGATTCCTAATGATGTACAATCTGAACTATGGGAAACTAAATCTAAACTTCCTAAAGGTGAACCAAGAGCTTAAACTAGTCAAAATCTAATTTAAAGAAAGGAAAAACAGAGTATCTGTCCTATGTTGTCATTAATCCTAAGTCATGAATCTAATTTTTAAAATTAAAGGTGAAGTTGTAATGCACGTTGAAATAATTACAGAGAATGAAATCAACTGAAGTACTTCTAGTTTCTCTAACATTCAATTTTGAAAGATAGCCTTCTTGAGATAGAATACAAGCAACTTTATGTACTTTATGATCTAGAGAACTAAATGAAAACATGCAGAAGGTAATTGATTGATTTCAACCATTGTGTAAAATGAATGTTTAATCATTTACTTTAGGATGAGTATCAACTTGAAATCGTGATAAAAAACATTCATTAATGCAATGTATTGACAATATAAACTAGAAAATAAATAACAAAACAGTGAGTAAACTAGTCAACAATGCATTCTCATTACTCAACCTTACTCTGTCTAGAAACAAAATCGTTTCCTTTCATGAAATGTGTTGGAGGAACAAGACTGTACAATTGAGTTTTAACATTATGCTATTGATCAAAACTAAAAGAAATCAACCTGTTAGAAATACTGCTAAAAGTAAATAATGAAATTAAAACTAAATAGAAAACGAATGGAAAGAAAACCTCCTTCAGTGTAGGGGCCCTCTGCAATTGATTGGGTTGAGCTGCTAACTAATTGAAAATTCTCTTTTAAATGATCATTGGTTAACACACGATTTATATTATAGAAGAAAATGAAGTTCCCAAAAATACAGTGCTAAAAGTCTGAACTCAAGACATAAAATTCTTCGAACCTCCCTCGGTTCTGTACAACCAGTATTTAAAAGGAAATAATCATAATTGTCTTTGAGGAAAACTAGCTACAGGTGGCCTATACGTATTACAATAGGACTATGTAAATGTCTGATTAGCTATAGGTGACTTGACTTTGAGCGAGATATTTGCAAAAGAACTATTAAAATAGGTGGTTGATCCGAGATAATGCTACAATAGAACTGTTGGATTTATTGATAACCACGAAAGAGTAGAAGAAGAGTCTTATTGCTTCCGGGTATCATATGTTTGACTCCACCTTTGACTACGATCTTGATCTTGCTTTCTTATCGATTTTGGCTGAGTGACTATGATAGAATCCATGTGGAGACGACTCTATAGATGCCCATGTGGTCATATTCTTCATTTGACACCTAGAACTTGCCAGACCATGGAAGTAGCTACGGAATACACAGTTAGCTGCAGAATAGGCTATGTTCTGTAGCTAATTTGCAAAAATTTATTCAAATAGAAAAAACATAAAAATATAACATGTCAATCATTTAATGCCCTTCTTAATACAAAACTTAACATTTATCATTGATTGGGATCTGTAATCTTATGGAAAAACAAGGGAAAGGAGTGAGGAAAGTTATCAAGGAGAGGGTAATTCTAAGGTTCAACACCAGGTCCCAACTCTTTGTTTAATTCAACGATTTCTTGATATAAGGTTATGTGGTTGATTGATAACCCTCTGCATAAATTAGTGCATCTTTGTCTATTCCCATACACACAGTCTTCGTTCCTTACAATGTCCCATTTTCCCATCCCCTAGGACACACATATGTTTTTTCACCAACAAATTCCCCATCCCACAGAGACCTATTTTTGTTTCATGGGACATACATATTTTTTCCTTTTACAAGTATAAATTCCTGGCCCACCTCACATCATCTGTCAGTAGCACCATTCCCATACTTAAGAGAGCCCCCTGGCACACGTCCATAGCATGATGGAGAATTCAATGGTAGGTGACGGGTAACTTCTTGTCCCACGCCTTCTGTTAATTATAAACCTTGTAGCTTATAGTTTTTCCTTTATGCATTGTTAATCTTGTTCGACCAAAACAAAAGATTTTTACCCTACAATGCAAAGGCTTATAACATATGGATTACAAGGACTAGCCCTAGGCTTCCTTGGAGCCTAATATTACTCATAATACTGAACCGTATATAAATGAGTTCCTCATGTCAATACCAACACTAAACCATTTCCATGGACACAATCCTTTTCAAATAAAGATCATAAGCATTCCCTTTAATGGCATTAGTCAAACCAAACAATGGCTGACACGACCATGTGTGTCAAGCACAATAACATTTGACCATTTCCTAAAGTGGGTGCAATACAACACCATCAACTTGATGGTAAAACTTACAATGAAGCACAAAAGCAATCAACAAATGAAAACCATCAAATAACCTTTACCATGCCAACAATAAGATCCATACATCATAAATTAGCTTTGTAAACCAAAGTAGTATCAACAATCAACCATGAGAACATGCACAATCACATCTCATTAAGGGAAACTAGGAATAACACCATTCCTATATAACAATGATGATACAACCATTGTTATTATCCATAAAAACATCATTTCACATTCATAATGCAATAGAATACAAGCGAGTACACTAATTTGTATAACTTAACGATTGACAATTGAGGGAGGGACTTCCACTCTTCACCCAACTATATGCCAAATGCATTGCAATATTTCTTACAACTGACCACCCACGAGACAAACTTAGAGTCTGAGGAGTAAGTTCTCAAGGGCATTAAATTGATGACAATCAATAGAACACATAAGAATCCATAACCTACCCCACCTCCACCACCTCGTTTAGGATTATATCCCTCCCAGTGTCTCCACCTATTCACTCAAGAATCCAAAGCACACTGACATCCATGTTCTAATCCTGTACAATATAAGAAACACATAGAGATTTCCCTCTGCAAACTAGGGGTCTAGAGCACACTGAGTTTCCACCCACGCAACTTGGTAGGGCTCCAAAATATACAATTTCTTCACATATTCTTCCTGTTTAACCACACTACCCATTTCTATGAACTTTTTCTAATATTCACCATGCTCGATTCTTGCATGCGTTAAATCTTTGCATATCACAATGTTGTCTCCAAGCTCATGTGAATGATCTCAATGATTATCCCCTTCTTCCTTTTTCATTGGCTCTTTTCCCCACTGACCCCCTAACATCCATTGTATATTGACTCCACAACGTAGCTCATGAGGAAAGAAAGAGGGGGAAGGGGTTTGTCCTCCATTTAGGAAGACCATACTCCACCTTCCTTCTTGCCATGCAGGCCATTAAAACCCAGTCAGAAATATGGTGGCCATTTAATGAACAACCTTGACTTAAACAATTCCCAAGAAACTCCTCCACAAAGCTCTTAATCCTTGTCCACTCCTCATATCCAATGATTCTATGTGCATTTCCACAATATTTTCATGAATTATAATTCAAAAGGACAATTAAAATTATGTTTTGTACCAAACACAATTTTAACCATGCTCTTGTTTCATCATTCATCTTTACTGAACACTAAATTCAAAAATATTCTATGCCAAATATAAGATTCACAATGAGCTTTATATACAAAACTCTTTACATTCATTTACATTTACATTTACATTTGTTTAACTATAAAAAAACAAATGGGTCTCATACCCTCATCTGTTTAGCCATCTCCCATGTGTCCTCATCTGGTCTGAAGTGCCTCCATTGCACTTTGACATGCTCAATTACTTGATTCTGGAGTGCAATCTGCCTCTGATCTAGAAGTCACACTGGCTTTAGCTAGAATTCTTCCCTAGATTCCACCCTTATCATAGACCAATCAACAACGTGATTAACATCATGTAGATAATTTTTAAGTTAAGATATGTAGGAGACATCATGTGTCTTCATAGTGGGAGGTAAGGCCAATCTATAAGCCACTGGCACCTCTCTTTCTAAAATCTAAAATGGCCCACAAAACCATGGTGCCATCTTGGTATAAGACCTAATCCATAAGGAAATTTTCCTTGGTCTAATGCAAAGGTAAACATTCTTTTTGTTGAGCATTAGAAAAGGTGTGTAATTGCCACTTATTTCGTTATCTTTTCCTTTAATTCATAACTTCTTTACATTATGAGATGGGCATATGATGAAGGATTATGATAAAGTTGAATAGATTATTAAGTAATGTAAAATGACTAATTATTACCTTTTTCTATGCAAAAAATGAAGAAAATGGAAGATCGCCATTTTAGAGGAAAAGACAAGGCAAAACCAATTGTTGCCCCTTTGACAGGGAACTGCATCCAGATGAGGCAATCCAGATCGGAGCACATGAGCCAGGAAAAGGGAGAATAAACGCCATATCAGTGCAAGAGGATGAAGAGATAACTGAAGGATAACGATATGGCGAATCCCTCAAGATCCTTTGATCCTAAGGGATCGCTACCTTAAGAATATCTGTATCTTTGGTATTTCTGCCTAGCCACTATAAAAAGGGACAACATTGCTAGCCCAAGGGGCAGATTATTGTTGTTTTATAGAATTTGTTGTTGCAAACTGAACTTTGATCATGGACTCTCTTCACAGAATGATTACTATAACTCTATTTTCATGATTAATACATAAACTTTGTTGTTGTTCCATCTTTGATTCTAGAGTAACCGCAACAGTGCGTCCCTGGTGGCTAAGGGCCTGGCCCTAGTGGATCACTTTCTTTTTGTACCATTATTTTTTTATTACAAGTCATTTGTGGTTTGATTTCTTTTACTTACTTCAGTCAGTAATCTATTGTTCCTTGTCATTTCATTTACTGGCTCTGTTATATTTAATTCGTATTTGAATAGTAAGGTTATCTTCTGCAACTGAAATGTTATGCTATTCATTCTGAAATCATATCGCGTTGTTGTTCCTTTACAGATTGACATTACTATTCGTTTATAGAATAAAATTGATGTTCATTTACAAATTGGTATTGTTGTTTATTTAGCTATGGTTTACCTCTAAATGTGATCACTGTTCATTTCGATTATCGTTCCATTACAACTGCAATTGCTATTCCTTTATAACCGTGGTTAGTATTTATTATGCTAAAACTCAGATTACTAATTCCATCATTATAGATTCGCTGTGTGTTAACATTTGATTTAGTTCGTTGTGCGTTTACATTTGATTCAATTTGCTATTCAATATTTCGTAAAGACTTACTTTAGTTTGTTGTTCCATTCTTGGTTTGTTGTTCAATTCATTTACTAGTTAAAGATTGTTGCTCAATTCCTTTAGATTACGACTATTGCTTAATTCATTCTTGTAAGTTAAAGCTTTGTTGTTAGATATTTTCAATAGATTAGTTGTTGTTCCCTTTTCTGTTAATTGAATTATCATTTCAAGTAATTGCTTTGGTGTGAACAGAACAATCTGCAACTGTAGTGAACATTGCCTATTGTTGTCCGGTTCCCAGATTGGAGATCTTCTCTTTGATTGCTTTGTATTTGCATCAGTTTACAAAGGAAAGAGTTATCATTACTGCATCCTTGACTAATGAGTGCTGCAGTTTCTTAAATGAATGATTTAGTTACAAATCATTTCTATTTCTTGCCATTACATTTAGAGTTTGTTTCCAACATTTATTTCCTTTTGTGAAAGCACTATACTACTAGCATTAATCTTGAAAAGTGACTGCCTCAGACTGAGTACACTCCTAAGATAACAAATCATACCTAGATTGATAATTAATGTAGGGTAAATAGAGGTTAAATATACCCTTTTTACTACTCAACATTTTGGCGCCGTTGCCGAGGAAGAGTGTAGCCATTTGTTTCTTTTAAGAGTATTGTAAGTACCTGCTAGGAGAGAATTGGGTTTTAAAAACGGAAGGTAAGAACCTGCGTATGGAGCATGTAATAGACCTGCTCCCCGGCCCGCTTTCCTGTAGATTTGTTGTTATTTTGGGTAGAAATCAACATTTGATTTGTGTGCATGACTAAATAGAAAAAGCTTGAAAAAAAACCTAAACCACTACCCAAGCCTGATAAAGCTAAGGGGCCGATGACCCTTGCCGGATCGACCTTTATAGATGAAATCCTTAAAAAAGAAAAATCTCAGCCTTCAGTAGGACCTAGAAAAGTTGCTTCTAGACAACCTACTAGTTCCCTTCAGGCCACAAGATCACCATCTATAGCCTTTGCTGAGGTGCATAGCCAAACTGAGGAGCAATATTTTCAAGAAATTGAGAATTCTAGCCCAAATCATTGCAAGAAGGGAACCTTAGTAATCTCTGTGAAGGGAGAGGAGAAACAGGGGAAACTGAAGAACCAAGATCTCCTCTTGGAATAACTCAGCCATTAAGCAACCTAGATAAGGGAAGTGTTGTAAAAATCATCCTGAATGAAGAACCTCACGAGCTAAAATCCCACCAGACATTAGGAACTCTCATCATCCCAGACAAAAGAAGTGTTGTTAAGGCCATTCCTATTCCGGCTAACCAGCCTAGGAATACCCTCCTAGAAATCCCGGAAGGTTATTGGCACATATTTAACCAAATGGAAAAGAACCAGCAAACCCCTCCAAACCTCCGCACTGCAATATCTTATTGTAGATACTGTAGTTAATGCACCTATGAAGGCAATCCCTCTCTAGCACATCCCCACATTCCATGGCCTAACATCGGAAGACCCGGATGCATTTTTGTTTGAATCTGATGTGTTGTGAAAGGGATACGACTATACCACCAATCCGCAAAAGTTGAAACTATTTCCCTCTACATTAAAAGGAGCCGCTTTACGATGGTTTATGGGGTTGGGTGGAGGTGTTATAAATGACCCGGATCAGATGAAAGGTTCTTTCTTGAAGAAATATTAGGATTATTGTAGGTCTAGAGAGTTAAAGGATGAAATATTTTAGATGGCAACTAGACCTAATGAGACACTGGAAGAATATGTTTAATGTTTTCAGTATAATCTTCAAGTATCTCCTTATGCATCATTACCCTTACTTGACAATGTATTAAAAACAACATTAATTAAAGGTATGAAGGAACAATGGATTGAAACATTGAATATTATGGGAAAAGGAGACATCTATCAAGAAGATTTTTATAACATCATTGATTTATGTATCAGGAGCTCACGAGGCAGCACAAGGCTAAAACCAGCAGAACATGATAGGTTTACAACGGACAAAAAGATCTCTGGAGAAGGAGTAACTCGCACAGAAATTAGAAATTTACTAGAAAATTTCAAAACTGATATATTGGGGACTCTAAAAACATAGCTCGATATTATGCAAGCGAAATAGAAACAAGAAGAAGCAGAGAAAAATCTAGCAATATTCTGTCTCAGATGCAGAAAGAAACACAACCACAAAGAGTGCCCATTAGATGCAGTTCAAGTTTGCGCCATTTGTACAAAAGATCACTCTATGGAAAGCTGCCCCTCGCTTCTTGGTTTGAAAGCAGTATACAAAGAAGTGGAAGAAGAATCAGAACCGGTGTACCTTCTTAATCAGCACCGTCAATGGCAGCCACGACAATCAGGTATGTTCCCCAATCCATCTTCTTCTTTCCAGCCTCCGCAATATCATGCTTAGCAATATAATACAATGTGGAAAAATCAACCTCGCTTCTCAAATTAGTCACAACAACCATTTCCTTCATCATCACCATGGCCGAATCAAGCAAGCCAATATAATTGGCCAAACTTTCCCTACACTCCACCATATTGGAAAAACAATGCATATCCAACACAATGGTCCCCTCCCACTTCACAGAGTCAATCCTGGCAGACAAACTGCAAAGACCGATGAATCAGCCAGTAGGAACCATTCCACTCCCTTAACCTACACTGCCAGCACTACAACAAAACCCCCAGTCCAACTTAAGACCGCAACTCCCAGCCCAACCCAACCCAAACCCAAAGAACAGACCGGTTCAATTTTTTCAAATAATTGAAACACCAGAACTGGAAACCGATCTAAGGGAGTGAAACGACCTTCAATTAAGGTCTGGGCTCATTATAGAAACAGAGGGAGATAGAAATGTTCGAGTTGAAAATCAGTTACTCGTAGAACAACCATTACAAGAAGAAGATGTGGTCAGACAACAGACTCATGACCAAGCAACCACATCTTCTCCCCCATTCCCAGAATGATTAATCATACCTCGCCCTATAGAACATCCTGACTTTGATATTCTAGGAGAACTAAAGAATTTGTACATGAAAATACCACTCCTCCAAGCTATCCAAGATATCCCAATGCATGCAAAGACCGTCAAAGAGATATGTATAAAAAAACCAAGGAGGAGAATAACAAATAACTGAACAGTCCAAGTAGTTGGCACCCTATGTGATCTATTATCAGGAAGAGAAGCACCTGTCAAATATGAAGACCCAGGAAATCCAATAGTGACAGGGAAAATCAATGGACAAACCTTTTCAAATTCCTTAGTTGATTTAGGGGCTGCAATTAATATTTTAACAACCACCACTTGTCAAAAACTGGGCATTACATCAGTAGAACCAACTTCCACCTTATTAAAACTGGCTAACTGATCAATGGTTAGGCCAGAAGGCACACTACATGATGTCATGGTATCCGTTGATTCCTGGGAATATCCTACCGACTTTCTGATAATAAACCCCAAAAATTGAATCGATGGACATCCATTAATTTTAGGCAGACCTTGGCTTGCGACCGCTGATTCTTACATTGGTTGTCGACAAGGCAGTATGACCATAACTAGAGGGAGTAACATCAAGAATCTAACCCTATACCCTCCAACCCAACCAAGTGTAACAATAATAAAAACTATCAAACATCCTGTATCATACCTCACCGAAAACATTAGATCCCCATTAACCATAGAAGATGCCCTCTATTTTAAAGATCAAACTGAGGATGATGTTATTAACAACTTCATTAACCAAGCTGAATCCAGATCCCACATACAATGCCACATGATAGAGGCAGCATTTGACAATGAACTAGAAGAAGATCCTCTCAAAGACACTCATGATCAGACAATACCTACTACCTCTATTTCAAATAGCAAAACTATAGAGATTGAGCCAGGAAAAACCTTAAACATCAATAATAACCTGACTCCTGAACAAGAAGAGAAGCTGGTCCAAATACTGAGAAAATACAAGGAAGCTTTTGCATAGGATTATCCGGACATGAAGGGAATCGATCCCCAACTATGTACACACCACATTTATACAGAAAAAGATGCAAGACCTATTCACCAACCCCAATGGAGACTTAACCCTCACCTGAAAGACATTGTGAAAGCTGAATTGCAAAAACTTCTGGATGTAAACTTTATTTATACGATCTCCGATAGAAAATGGGTCTCTCCGCTAGTAGTAGTGCCAAAGAAGAATGGAAAGTGGAGAATTTGTGTAGATTATAGAGAATTAAACAAAGCAAACCAGAAAGACCACTTTCCCCTTCCATTCATTGACCAAGTATTAGATACATTAGCAGGAAATAAATTCTTTTCTTTCTTGGATGGCTTTAGTGGGTACAATCAGATTCAGATTGCCCTTGAAGACCAGGACAAAACTACTTTTACCTATCCTTGGGGAACGTTTGCCTACAGAGTCCTACCCTTTGGCCTATGCAATGCCCCTGCCACATTTCAAAGGGCTATCCTCAGCATCTTTTCAGATTTAATAAATGAAGGGCTCAAAGTATACATGGATGATTTCACACCATACAGAGATGATTTCGACCCAACACTAGACACATTGGAAAAGGTGTTGCAACGATGTATCGCCACCAGGCTCTGCTTAAGCCATGAAAAGTGTTATATGATGATGACTGAAGGACTCATCCTAGGTCATTATATCTCAGCGGTTGGAATACAGGTAGATCCAGCCAAAATTCAAATAATTTTGTTAATACCTACTCCTACCACACAGACAGAGGTACGTAGTTTTCTTGGATTCTCTGGTTATTATAGGAGATTTATAGAACATTTTTCTCAAATAACTGCACCTCTATACGCACTAACAGGGCATGTTGATTTTCTTTGGACAGATAAATGTGACTGTGCTTTTGAGGATCTGAAAAATCTTGTGTCAACAACCCTAGTGCTCAGAGGTCTAAATTGGGACCTGCCATTTCAAATTTCATCAGATGCTTCGAACACAGCTATTGGAGTAGTCCTTGGGCAGGAAGAAGACAAAAAACCATATGCAATCTATTATATTAGCAAGAATTTGTCTCCTCCTGAGCTAAACTATACTGTTACTGAAAAAGAATTTTTAGTTGTAATACATGTTGTGAATAAATTTAGGTATTATATCACTGGATATCCTATTATTTTATATACAAATCACTCTGCCATAAAATATTTAGCAAATAAACCAATTACAAATGGTAGAGTAACAAGATGGTTAATTTTATTGCAGGAATTCGACATCACAATAAAAGATTGACCTGGGAAAGAGAATCCTGTAGCTGATTTTCTCTCACGAATGCCAAAGCCAATGGATGCAGCAACAGTCAAAGATCAATTTCCAGATGAACATTTATTCACTGTTACTATCAAGACACCCTGGTATGCTGATGTTGCAAATTATTTAGCAGTGGGAAAATTACCAAAGCATCTAACCCCCAATGAACGAAAACAGATTGTGCAGTGTAGTACCCAATTTTCTTGGATTGGGGGCTACCTATTTCATACAGGGGCAGATATGCACATCAGAAGATGCATTTGTGAAGATGAAATACTTGACATTCTGAAAGCCTGTCATGACAGACCGCGTGGTGGACATTTCGCAGATTGAAGAACTGGTCACAAAGTTCTGCAAACAGGGTATTACTAGCCCACAATCTTCAAAGACGCAAAGAAATTTGTTCAAGCCTGTGACAATTGCCAAAGCGCAGGATGCCCTGGACAGTCCGACGAAATGCCTTTGAACCCACAACTAGTCATCGAACCATTTGAGCGTTGGGCAATCGATTTTTTTGGTCCAATCAACCCATCATCAAACCAGAAAACATATATTTTGGTAGCAACTGAGTATGTGACCAAATGGGTTGAAGCAGAGGAACTTCCAAGAGCTACAGAAGACTCTATTATTCATTTCTTGTTCCAAATATTTGTGCGATATGGCCTCCCAAGAGACATAATCATGGATAGAGGACCACAGTTTGCAGGTAATAAAATTGCTGCAACATTAAAAAACTATCATATTCAGCACAAGATTACCACTCTATACCACCCACAGGAAAATGGCCAAGTGGAGAGCACAAATAAAGTAATAGAAGCAATATTAACAAAAACCATTACATCACACAAACACGATTGGGCTACAAGATTGCCTGAAGCCTTGTGAGCATACCAAACAATGTGGAGAAAAACCACCGGTTATTCACCATATCAGCTAGTATTTGGAAAGGAACCCATCTTTCTGATAGAGTTCGAAATACAAACGTTGAGAACAGCATAGGAGGTCGGTCTAGATTTAAATGAGGCCCAAATTAATAGACTAAAACAAATCAACGAGTTAGATGAAATTAGGCTCTTGGCTCCTCAAAATACTGCATTAATCCAACAACAGAGAGCAAAATGGCACGACGCCCTCATCAAAAAGAAAGTCTTCCACGAAGGAAATTGGGCACTCCTATATGATTCTAGGTTTCATGATTTTCTGGGAAAACTTCAGATTCGCTGGTTGGGACCATATGAAATCCAAAAAGTGCATGATAATGGCACCATTATTTTGACTACCATTGAGGGATTTGGACATACCTTTAAAGCAAACGACCACCAAGTTCTACTGTACCACAAACCGCTTACTCGGGAATCCTTCTACCAGCAACTCCAGGAAGATTTTGACATGTAGATTATGGTTGAGGAAGAGAACTCTTCCTCGCCTTTGGTTCACTAAGTAATTTGATTGCTTTTAAATTTTGTACATAACTTTTTCTGTTATTTTTGTGTAAATTACTTTCTGTACAAATTTCTGCGTTTTTGCAGTTTTTTTTTACATTTTGTTGTTCCTTTCCGAAGGAAAAACACTTTCACCGCTTTGCTATTCCTTTTCGAAGGAACAACACTTTTGCATTTTGTTCCGAAGGAATAGCATTTTTTCCATTTTTCTAATCCTTTTTGAAGGAACAACACTTCGCATTTTGTTGTTCCTTTCTGAAGGAACAACATTTTCACCGTTTCGTTGTTCCTTTCCGAAGGAACAACACATCTGCATTTTTGCTATTCCTTTTCGAAGGAACAACACTTTCGTCATTTTGCTGTTCCTTTCCAAAGGAACAACACTTTTTTATTTTGTTTTTCCTTTTCGAAGGAACAACTTTTCTGCCTTTTTGTTGTTCCTTTCCGAAGGAACAACGCTTTCACATTTTATTGTTCCTTTCCGAAAGAACAACACATCTGCATTTTTGCTGTTCCTTTTCGAAGGAACATCACTTTCGTCTTTTGTTGTTCCTTTCCGAAGGAACAACATTTCCGCATATTTTGTTTGTGCTTGTTTTATTTGTTGTTCCGATTAAGAAACGGTTGTTGTTCCTCTCAAGGAACAACAGTTTCGAGTATGTTATTTTTCCTTTTGTTTGCGGTTTTTGTGTGCAAATATTCTTTTGTTGTCCCTCTAAAAAAACAACAGTTGTTCCATTTAAATAACATCACTTTTTGAGTGCATTTTTCTTCTTTTTGTGTATGTATGCTTCACCATTTAGAGGATTTTTGTGAGTGATGGTCATTTAAGGTAAATCTATACATTTATGCAAGAATACAAAAACTAGAGGAAATCAACAAATCAAAGAAAATTCGTTATCTTTAAAAGAAATTGCTTTGAATTGATAAGAGAAAACAGGAAATGACACAACTATTTATATCACTTTGTTGTCGTTATTTTCACTAATACCAATGTGATTGATTATTTTTATTATGATGGTTTTTTCTAGATCCCCATAATTCTCTTTGATCACTATTATTGAATAAGAATAAGGGCATATTTTTCTCTATTGAGATGTTCAGACTTCTTCCACCATCCCTACTCTTAAGAAGTGTTGAGCCACCCTCTGTATATAAATAGGAAAAGTGCTATATAAAAGAAAATAAGAAAAAGAAAAGATGTATATCTATATGATTACTAACATGATTTGTTAGATGAAGGATAGGGGGTCTCATCAAGAGCCAGCCTACCATGATCATAAGGAAGAAATTGAAGTGGCATTCCCACTATGGCCACCACACCAGGGATATGATCCAAGACGCACATCAGAAAAATAAAAATTCCTTGGAACGGGAGGTCTCATCACAAGCCGACCTGCCCACCTTTCACTCCTTCATGGTGAATGGCATTGTGATTCATCTGGTTATAAGGCCAGCACAATGTCCTCCATTCTGACATTACATAGCGCTTTCCTAGGCATACACAAAGGATTATGGTTCCAAGGGTGAAATAAGAAACTTTGTCAAGGTTATGGACACCTGTGGGCAATAGAGCTTTGTTGATGGTATTGAAGTCATATTTCTTATACACCAATAGTCTTTATAAACCCTTCTTCTTATATCTTTATAGTGATTTCAAATGAGATTATGTCATATAATCCCTTCGAACCTTTGATACATGAAAATCATTTACAAATCAATCATGATGGTTAAAGAGGATAATGACCGCATAAGAAATTTTATTCACGTTAGCTACCTTATCCTCCATTTTTTGTATCATATCACAACATTTCCATATTTATTGGTGATTTCATCATACGCCTCAATTTCGGTAATCCACTCATTTTTGTAAACATGTCATATATCTATACGTTGTTCCTTTATTCCATTGTATGATTGCAGTTCAGCATGTTGCTCCTTTATTTGACGGCCGAGGACGGCCTATCACGTTACAAGGGGGCACGGGTGATCTCCATAATTCACTGGAATACGTGTCAACTCATTAATTGGAGGTATTATGACTTCACCAAAACTTGGGAATAGCAAGCCTAACGATATTATGTTTCCCAATATGCATGGCTTATTGTTTCAATGCTATTTCCATGTTTTGCTCTGCAAAAATTAGCAGTGAGTTAAAAATTTGAACAGTTTGTTGTTCCATCATCTTCTCTGTGTTTTCTTAACAGTGAGCTAAAAATTTGAATAGCCTGTTGTTCCATCGTTGTCTTTTTGTTTTTACAGTGTGCTAAGCGTGAATAAGATGGGAGGAATCTCAATTCGCAGTGAGCCACAGGTGTCAATGGTCTCTAACGCTGCATGAGAAATCTTAGCAAGGGTAGGATGGATAGCCTACCTTAACCATCTACAACAATCTAACAAGACGGTGGCAATCGAGTTTCTACAAAATTTGCAAGAAAATCATTCCATAGTGAGAGGGAGACAGATAGTAGTCACAGATGACATAATTGCTGAAGTTTTGTGACTACCAGTCGTTGGACCTGTATGGACTCTGAAAAAGGTGAGACTGCGAGACACCATAACCATCTTCCAAGGCAAAGGGTAGAACCTTACTGTCAAAGGGAAAGGAGTCCTGCCGGAAACCTTGGGAGAGCCTTGGGAAAAATTGGCAAGAATTATCCAAAGCTACATCACTTTCGATGGCAGAAAAGACGTGGTAAGAACATGCCATCTCAAACTTTTAGCCGTGTTAAAGAAAAAATGTGTTGTAAATTTGCCTGTGCTCTTAAATTTTTTATTACATGATGTTGCCCAAAGCATGAGAAAATCTCGCCATGTAGAGTCAGTAGTAAGCCATCATGGTTTAATTCGATTGATAGTCAGTTACAGTCTTACCCAACAGCAGAGTAGTTAGGAAGAATTGATTTTCTCAATAGATGGGGGACTGGCCTTACTAGCCGCAAAACGAAAACATATTGCTAGCACATCGAGTAGACCATTGAAACGAAGACAATCTGTCAGATTGGCAAGGAGCGGAGGAATGTTGGGAAATTCCTAGGGAAACATTAGCCAACTTGTGGAAATACATGATTTAGAAGATGAACAACCCCCACAACTTGAAGGTGGGGAGACTGAAGAATAATTAGAGGAAAACGATGAAGAAGAACCGGAAGAGGAAACTAAGCAATCTGGTAAGGAAGAAGGGAAGGAAACAGAGCAACGTAGCGAAATTCCATTACAAAACCCTCTATAAGAAGATGAATTGGCCCAAATTTTGGCCAACATGGGTGAGTATGTCCAACCTCACAGCTCACTCAACCCCCATACCAAAGAAGGGCCGCAGGAACACTTTGCTCATGATAAAAGTGCATCCGAGGAAATGTGTGACGAGGAGGAAGAAGAAGAGGATCACTCTAGTCATGATAAGAGTGTATCTGGGGAGAAGAGTGCCAAGGAGGAGGAAGAAGAACAATATGTTCCTAGTCAGAATACACCCAAAGAATTGCATGATGAAGAAGAGGTAGAAGAAGAAGTTGCCCAGGAGATAGCAGAACAATCCAGGGTTTCTACCCCTGAAAAACCTGATCAATAGAACACTGAGAAGGTTTTTTAAGAAGGAAACACAGAAATTGGCCAAGGCGAAGGTACAATGCCTGAAGTACAAATCCTAGGCCCAAGAAAAGAAACGGTTGTTCCTTCTAAGAAAATAGATGAAATTAAAAAATTGCGAAAGGAACAACAGAGATTGCTTAACGTAATTAAGAAACTTCGACAACAAATAAGAATCTTAAAATGGGGAAGAACTCAAAAGGAACCTCTGGGGCAAAGCATGAAACCACCCAAGCAAAACCCCATAAGTAAAAGACAAACAAGACTCAAGTAAAACTTGTTATTCAGAATCGCAAGGAACATCATTTGGCTGTTGTAAATGCAAAAGCACAAATGGACAACACACTAGACTGTGATAAGGAAGTCTAGACAAAGGCACTACCCTCTAGCATTACGACCAACCGGACAGTGCGTGAGAAGGAAACTCAGACCGTAAAGACTAGATGTCGCAATAAGGAGATCCATGTAGATATCCAGCCCAAAATTGTCATGATGGATAATGATCCAAGGATAGTAACTCTGCAAAAAGATTTGGCACAAGCCCCACAAACGATAGAGAAACTCATAGAGGAAATTGTTCCTCAAGAAAAATATCAGAAGTTACAACAGTAGCTAAAGAACATCAATGCATCTGAAAGCCAGGCCTTCAATGGATGGCGAAGGGAAGAGGAAAGAGTCAAAAAGGTAAACCATAGACTAGACACAGTTATAAATCAAATGGATACCTTATGTTCTCTATATACTGATGTTCTAGCGTGTAGGGCACCCGCCAGAAACTATGCTTTTTTTTTATGGAAAGATATTTACAATTGAAAATTAAGGCTATCAAGGCAGGAGTGCCTATAGAGATAAAAACCATTGATGATTTCATAAACTGTTGTAAGCATTACGGGGTGAAAGTTCAGCAATTGTTATGTGAATTTTATTTGCACAATCTTGTGTTAGATGGAGAAATAGAACAGAAACCTAGCCCTTTTGTGGGTGATGTCCAACTTCGGGCATTTATTTCTTTTGGTTTTAATCAGATAAAGTGGCTTAAAGCCTACAATGTCTTCCAAAGACAGGAGAATGGATTAGATCTGTAGGTAAGGGGTGAACCTAGAGACCCATTGCAATTATGGAATAAACATAGGAGCCTAATGAGAACTCAGGGTGTGATCCAGACATTGGGACCTATTCACACAGCAGTCATCCTGCAAGGGGTAGAATACTTCCTAACCATCAAAGACCTTGCCATAGTAGTAGCCAAATTCCAATACCAGACTTCTAATCAAAATATCCAAAATAGAGAACCATTCAATTATGAGAATTTTAAGCTAGTTGCTGACCGCTTGGTTATCTATGGTGACCTCATCTTCAGAGAAGGCCTGTCTTGGTTAGGCTGTAGGTTCTGAAGTCCAATCATCTAGTATCTTGCACCAGGGGGTAGAGCCTTATATGAATTGCCTGAAGGTCAGACGGGGCATATTTTGAAATCTTAGCTAGGAATCATGGTTGTAGACCACTAACTGAGAATCCTTCTCCAGCATACTCCCTAACTTCCTTACATGTCAAATACAATGTTTTCATGAGGGAATGAAAAAGGGTAAGCCGAGGGGTGTGTTGAGCATTAGAAAGGTATGTAATTGCCACTTATTTCGTTATCTTTTCCTTTAATTCATAAATTCTTTACATTATGAGATGGGCATATGATGAAGGATTATGATAAAGTTTAATAGATTTGTAAGTAACGTAAAATGACTAATTATTACCTTTTATATGCAGAAGATGAAGAAAATGGAAGATCGCCATTTCAAAGGAAAAGACAAGGCAAAACCAACTGCTATCCCTTTGACAGGGAACTGCATCCAAACGAGGCAATCCAGATTGGAGCGCATGAGCCAGAAAAGGGAGAAGAAACGCCATATCAGCGCAAGAGGATGAAGACATAACTGAAGGATAACGATATGATGAATCCCTTAGGATCCTTTGATCCTGAGGGATCGCTACCTTAAGAATATCTGTATCTTTGGTATTTCCACCTAGCCGCTATAAAAAGGGACAGCACTGCTAGCCCAAGGGACGGATTATTGTTGTTTTATAGAATTTGTTGTTGCAAACTGAACTTTGATCCTCGACTCTCTTCAAAGAGTGATTACCCTAACTCTGTTTTCATGATTAATACATAAAAAATTTTGATGTTCCATCTTTGTTTCTGGAGTAACCGCAGCAGTGCGTCCCTGGTGGCTAAGGGCCTGGCCCTAGTGGATCACTTGCTTTCTGTACCATTATTTTCTGATTACAAGTCATTTGTGGTTTGATTTCTTTTACTTACTACATTCAGTAATCAGTTGTTCCTTGTCATTTCATTTATTGGCTCTGTTATATTTAATTCGTATTTGAATAGTAAGGTTATCTTCTGCAATTGAAATGTTATGTTGTTCATTCTGAAATCATATCGCATTGTTGTTCCTTTACAGATTGAAATTACTGTGTAACATTTCTATTCCTTTATAGATTGACATTACTGTTCGTTTACAGAATAACATTGCTGTTCATTTACAGATTGGTATTGTTGTTTATTTAGCTATTGTTTACCTCTAAATGTGATCATTGTTCATTCAGACTATCGTTCCATTGCAACTGCAATTGTTGTTCCTTTATAACTTTGGTTAATATTTATTATGCTAAAACTCAGATTATTGATTCCATCATTATAGATTCGTTGTGTGTTAACATTTGATTTAGTTCACTGTGCGTTTACATTTGATTCAGTTTGTTGTTCAATATTTCGTAAAGACTTACTTTAGTTTGCTATTCCATTCTTGGTTTGCTATTCAATTCATTTACTAGTTAAAGATTGCTGCTCAATTCCTTTAGATTAAGTTTTCTACTTAAGTCATTCTTGTAAGTTAAAGCTTTGTTGTTCGATCTTTTCAATAGATTAGTTGTTGTTCCCTTTTTTGTTAATTGAATTATCATTTCAGGTAATTGCTTTGGTGTGAATAGAACGATCTGCAACTGTAGTGAACATTGACTATTGTTGTCTGGTTCCCAGATTGGAGATCTTCTCTTTGATTGCTTTGTATTTGCATCGGTTTACGAAGGAAAGAGTTATCATTATTGTATCCTTGAATGATGAGTGTTGTAGTTTCTTAAATGAATTATTTAGTTACAAATCATTTCGATTTCTTGCCATTACATTTAGAGTTTGTTTCCATCATTTATTTACTTTTGTGAAAACACTATACTACTAGCATTACTCTTGACAAGTGACCACCTCAGACTAAGTACACTCTTGAGATAACAAATCGTACCTGGATTGATAGTTCATGTAGGGTAAATAGAGGTTAAAAAGACCCTTTTTACTTCTCAACACTTTCCCACTTGGAATTCCTTGTGCATCCTATGTTGTTATGCATAGCTCTTCTATCTATCCTAAGCTATCTTCAATTATTTCCTGATAACAATTATGTGTTGTTCCATTTCCTTGAGTTTTGAGTAGAGATTGTGCTCTCTTAGCACTTGCAACACCATTGTGTTTTCGCTACGACAACGACTCTCCAAAATTTATGCCTAATTTAACTTTGGAGCCTACTAAACTATCTTTCCAAGCTACCTAGCATCGTCATGTTGTTTCCTTGACTATTGTGGTGTTTTCCCTAAGTGTTGTTTCCTCCTAAGTCGATGTTTCCCAAGTGTCGTCACCTTATCTTTAGGACTGGAGTGTTTTTGTTATCTTACCCAAAGGTAGGACAAGGCATAAATTTTCTTGACTTAGTCACCAACTTTTCTCGACATGCATCACACACACAAAAGCGATAAAAAGCACATATTTTCTAAGAAAAGAACACTCTTTTCACACAAAAGTTATAATAGGCTTTGTTGTATGAAACTACGCCCTCCCTGGGAAAAACTGCACTCCAAGATGACATGCACTACACTCTAGGTGAGTGCATTCCTTCAAGCTAAGTAATTGTGTCCTAGTGGAGTGCACACCTTCGGCTCAATTAGTGTGCCCTTTGGTCAAGCACACTCCTTCAATGCAAGAGATACACCCTCCTCATCCTCGTGCATGCACCTTCCTTGTTCCATGTGGGAACACTCCTATAAAATATGAGCCCACTTCACTTCATTTAGCTAACTCACTCATCTGTTGACAAGTGACAAACTTGCATGGTCTGGTTTTGCAGGTAATTTCTTTATAATCACCTCAGTTAATCATTTCTTTCACACAATCATTCTCATTTTGGTTGAGTGAACTTGTTTGGATCTAGGAGCTCCTCATCAATCTTCTTTACAAGTAAGTTTTCCATGGTGCTTTCTTGGTTTATTTTGGTGTTTCTACCATCATTCTTATTTGTTTTGTTGGCATTTTTACTGTTTCTTCCTAGTGCAAGAATCATTATTTTTTCACGGGTAGTTTTCTTGTGATTGTTTGTATTTCGTAACCCTTCACATTCTGGTAATGATTGTGACAAAATCTATAAGTATTTGTGGATCCTTCCTCTTAGCATTCCTATCATTTTATCTTGTTGCAGGACTTGTTTAAGCTAATATTGATCCATTTCAACAAAGCGCACACTTCTAGAAATGAAGGCCTCGCAGTCATGGAATGTTGTGCCCCACAAAACCAAATCTTCCTCCTAAACGCACTCTAGAACATCAAGCTACCCTTACTCTCATAAATTGTGCCCTCCATGAGTGCATGGAGCATTACAAAGAAACATCATGCAAGCTTCATTCTTCGGTTTGTGCCCCATGCCCTTCTCAGTCTCCTTGAGTGCACAACGCAAAGGGAAGGCTTAATCCTGACCCCCTTGTGCTTCAGCCTATGCCCTATGCCCTCCTTCGCTTCCCTTGAGCGCATAGTGCAACTCGAACCAATAGTGATCCCCCTTCTTCCTTCGGATTGTGCCTTGCCCCCTTGAGGTCTCTCTCTCTCCTTTTGCTTGAGTGCACAAAGCACCTTGAAGCCTTTCTATGTCTTAACTCCTCACTAGTTCTCCGACATGCACCCTCTTTTGCCTTGATGTAGTATTACCTCACAACAACTGCCTAGTCTCACCTATGAAAGACTTATTCTCTTAACTACATATGGTTTTCCTTTGAGCGTTGTCTTTTGAATTATCACTTATAATATATAAAGGATTTCTTATAGCTAATGTTTTGGTCGCAACAAGTGTAATTCTACGTGGAAGTGTTCATGCTTCAAGACCTATTACACTCTCATTGTCTATTGGAAAAATGCCTCCCACTACTCGTTGTGTGACTTCAAAAGAAGTCTCAAAAGCAAGTGTTGAAGAGATATTGGAACTTGCAAAGCCTACAACCACCATCCTTTCAGATACACAGTGCTTTATAGACAAATATGTTGAAGTCTCATGGAGGGACATCAAAGACACGTTCATGCAGAAGCAGTTCCCTCAAGATAGGTAAGATAGAGACGTTTACAACGACATTAAGTGGTCCCAAATACACATGATTGCATGCAGATTTTCGATGATGCCTTATGTAGAGGCCATTGAGTGGTTCATTAACAATAGAAAAATTATATTAACAATTATAAGAACTATGGGAATTTTCACTTGATTTTGAAGTAACATCCCCTTCTTTTCCTTGATTTTGTTTAGTAGAACTACTTGTAACAAATTCATAATACCTTCTTGGAAATGTTCTAGTCCATGCTGATCTACATACTTATTGCTATGGTGGTTTCTCATTCTTAAGAACAAGTTCTTTAGGAGGAGTTTTTTATTCTGCAGAGACATTATTATCATCCAATTTTTCCTCTATATAAACATTATCATTATCATCCATTTTTCCTTCAACAGAAACATTATCATCTAATTTTTCTTCATTCTCAATTGAAGAAGGAAAATTTATTGAAGGAAAATCCACATAGTGATCAAGAATAGGAATCCCCCCATTAGGATGTGGAAGATCATTATCAAATTCATAATAAAACTTCTTGGAATTGAATTTATTCAAATTATTGAGTTGTTTATCAACAGTGGAAGCATCATTATCAAATTCAGGAAAAACTACATCTCTTGAAACAACAAATTTCCTGTTCTCTTCATCATAAGACCTATAAGTTTTAAAATTATTAGAATACCCCAAAAAAATACATTTGTGGCTTCTGACATAATTTGTTTCGTTGTTGTTTAGGAATCAAAGCATAGAATGGAGAACCAAAAACTCTAAAATGTTGAACAATAGGAACTCGATTTGTAGTATCCCAAAACTAGGAAATATAATGAATACCAAAAACATGCACTAAACTACAATAAAAAAAAAAAATCATGCTAGCACAATTTTTACATAAGTGTAAATATATCAATAAACCATATAATAGTAGCAACAAATCTAAGCCATTTTATTAAAATCTATCTGTAGCTAAGTACAATAGAGTAAAATGATAGAACCTAGGCTTGCTAATGCAAACATGCAATACCTAGGTGAAGATCTAAGCAAAACTCCAACTGAAATGGTTCAATCTATCCCAATACATTTCCCAAAAAAATTTGTTGCTACTACTAGGGATGAACCATGATTTATGCCTTCAAATTTGATCCAAAATTTCGAAAAAATTAACTGGAGCCTTCTCTCACTCAAATCTACCAACCCAGAAAAACTTGGGCTAATTCCAGTTGACCCGAAAAGCCCCAAAATGTGCAAATTACACAGAAAATAATGTTGTTGCTACTACTCCTACTGCTAGAGGAAAACAACAAATGATCCCTCAAAATTACTCCAAAAATTCTAAAAAATTAGAGAGAGGCTCCTCACACCCCAACCAACAAAACCTAGTAATATTTTGAGCTAAATCCAGCTGACTCGAAATGCTCAAATAGTGTGAAAATATCAGGTAAACCAACAATTCGCCTTGCTATAAGAATGAGGATTTTAGACCTGAATATCACCCAGGAAATTTTGAAATTTTAACCACAAATTGCTCTCACAAAACATAAAAAGACCCAAAAAATTATTGAGCTGAATCCACCTGTCACTGAAACCCAAAATTTAAGTGTAGCCCTTCACACTCTACCAGTGACCTACAGAGATCAAACTGATCTAAGAATTCACACTTTCCCTGAAGGGAAACTCATAAAATCCCCCCAAAATTTATTCCTCAAACTTCTATCTAAAATTAGCTCCAATGCTCGGAAAATCACCACTGCTCAACCCCTACAAAATAGCTAGAAATCCAACCTACAATAGTTGATCCTCCAATGAGCAAATCGAACCACCTTTGTGCATAAGGAATGACAAACTGAGTGAATACCTTCAATAAATATATGTCGAAATCATGAATTGGACTCCCCAAATTACCTCTCTAGGGAGACACTCGAAGTTCTCTGAAATGAGGGTGGAATTCCGCTTGGAAATTCCTTGTGCTAAACAACACTAATTGACTTGGCTAAGCAACTCAAGCAAACATTCTAATTCTGAAATGAACTACCAAAATAGAATGATCAAAATGAGGCTCTAGCCTTCCTTATATTTTTGCTTTCTCTTCCTCATACTATGGTTTGATTTCTCTCACACTATGCTTTGATACCATGGTTTGATTCTTCCCATGGTTCAGTTTCCCTTTTTGGTAACATCCACAACTTTTGTTCACCTTAATTTTTCTTCTTTTCCTAAGTCCGAGTTATTTAATTTTCTCCAAAATTTATTTAATACCTCTACAACTTATGTCTCCTACTTTAATTTATCTAAAAGTATTTATTGTTCGCTAAAATTGTAAATTTGAGAATTTTCCTTAGCAAAATTATTAATTGGGGACATGATAGTCCTCCCCACCAAAAAATGTTTGTCCTCCAGCAATGCCTAAACAAGTGTCCTCTCTGATTATTTATCACTATTATAACCACCAATAATACCAGGGTCCCAAATGTACCATTGAGTTATCCTCAATCTCAACATTGTTCCAACATGAAGGAATCCCTCGATACCAACATCCCAAGCCATCCTAATTAATGTGAAACACACCTTGCTCCACTCGCTATCCAACCAGTTATAGGCACTAGAATCCCTCTGCATACTAGAAATAAGTAGAGCATCATGATAATGTAGGAATATATCCAACTCCCCATGAAGCTTCCCTACTAAGTAGTCCACTTCATACACTCCAAGAGTAAACTCCTGAAGACACAACACAATCCCTGTCGGGATGAAATCTCTCCTGCATGAAATTCCCCTAATATCCTCCTATTGACCAACCTTCCACACTAGTGAAGTCCCCCAAGCTAATAGAAAACCACTTGTTGGCTTGGTTTGGGCTAACCCAGGTTCGATATGTACTGCGCACGAGCAAAACCCCCAATCACTAGCCCTTTCAGCAATGACCTACAAGCATATCATAGTCTCACCCGAAGTGACTATGGGAGGATGCAAAACTAGGTTTTTGTAGCCTTGAAGGATGTGGAGATGTGGTATTTTTATGTTATTTTATTATTAACATTCATAAATCACCTCACCACATTACATTAATCAGTTAAGCATATCATATCAAACCATAAACCATCATTGTGCTGAAATCAAACACAATTGTAATAACTGCAACTCTAAAACAAATAATAAGCAAATATACACATGAAGACAAAAAATTACCATGATTCACCCCAATGTGGGGCTACTTCCACAAGAAATATTTCTTAATATAATAAATATTATATAACAAATAGTTCTTGGCCTACGCACAAAGATGCAGGTTGTCTGCGCACTCAACTGCAGACCCAAGCCTCTATGAACTTAGTTGCAGAGCCTCTCCTTCGCTACAAAACTACAGATCACAATAATACAACCATAACACTGATCTGGATCACTTTGATGATTCTCTCTTTATTATTTCACCCTACACATATTGTTGGTGGCTGAAATTGCATGTTTTACCCACCTTTTTACCTTGTTTCCTGTATCCATTTTACACCATTGTTGATCAATTTACATTCTAAACCGCACAGGTATACCTATTTTCATGTCGTTATGAATAATTAATCAATGAAGGATATTCATACAGGATCATTGCCTAAGTGGCTTTCTAATCTGATTATTTTTGCAGATTTGAAGGAGGTATGATCAAGACCGTGGTTCTACAATGATGACCATCCAACAAGCAACGCTATTTCAAGACATCAACTGCAACGATGGATCAATATTTGAATCAATGCACTGCTATAGTTATATTATGTTTTGCTTTAGAAACCACTATGTGATTGTAGGCAGACAACTACTACAATAGGAGTTGTTAGTATTAACAAATTGTATAAGTAGTGCTATGGGGCTGTGAAAGCCAACAGTTAAGATCACAAGGAATTGTGTTATCTTTGAGTCTGTAACAACACACATGTATTACCTCTTTTGACTAATGAAATTATGATCTTTTGAGCATTTTGTGACTTCTTGATCTTGCCACAACCATGATCAGGGAGTTGGGTCCACTCTCCTGACCAGGTGTTGTTGGATAAATGTGTGCATAGGTTTATTTCAGTTAATTTATTTATCATTGTGAATGCTTATCAATTTATTGCTATGTGTCTGCTTTGTTGTTACTCTTGTTGCTGTTACAGTCATTACTACCATTACTCTTATTTGTTGTTACAATTATCGCTTGGTGTTACACATTATTAAGTTTATAATTGAATGTTCAGTATTGGGTAGGGAAACTATGTCCTGCATATACTTTGCATGATAGCCTTGAAATACTCATAGAGCCTTGGGTTGACAATTGTAGAGCTATAACAAGGGTCTCTTTCACCTCTAGCTACCTTACATTAATATGTCAATCCGAGATCGTCTGGTTATTTCAAAGGGTGTCTCAGTCTGAGGCTAGCATTTGCCAGAGTAATGCTTGTAGTACAACTATTCAAAAGCTATGCAAGTAAAGTAATGCAAACCTACAACTTAACTACTTCAAAATACCAAATCACACCAAGTATTACATCAGCCAAAGGTTCGGCAGCAATAACCCATCCTTTTCATAACTGATGAGAATAGATCAGAGGTCTGGGAGCCGAATAGCAGATCCTGGGCTCGCTACAGCTTGGGATCGTTCTTAATGATTAGAAATGAAACAGCATATAAAAGAAATGATAATAAAATGGAACAATATATCAGCCAAGGGCTTGCTAGCAATAACACATCCCTTTCATAGCTGATGGGAGCAGATCAGAGGTCTGGGAGCTAGGTAGCAGATGCTGGGGCCCACTACAACCTAAGTCTGTCCTCAAGAAACAGCAAATTAGCAATCTGGAAATGGAACGGCAAGTAAATGGAACAACAAATAAATGGAACAGCAAGTAAATGGAACAGCAAGTAAATGGAACAGCAATTAAAATAAACAATAACTGAGTCCTATAAGCTGCGAATCTATTTAACCATGCCAATCAAAACATCAATCCCTCAATCTTATATGATAGAAAAATACTATAGAACCTTAGAAACACACCATACTTAATCTGCTTCTTTAAAACACATCCGACTGCATCTCATAATAAATAATAGTCACGTTCAATAACCATGTAAAACAGACTTTTCCAGATGACTTGTTATAATGCAAAATACAATCGTGAAGAATTTTGTAATAAAGTAACAGTGTCCTGGAGGAATTAATCAATACTTAAAGAATTGATAAAATAACATAGCATCGATATAAAGTTCAAGAACACGAAACGACTTAATCACAATGAAACATGTAATAGAATATTCTCAAAACACAACAGATTACCTGATTACTTTTATGAACAAACCACACGGAAACCACACGTAATAATACAAGAGCAAGTGTCCTCTAGGGCCGGGCCCTTAGCCTCCAGGGGCACACCGCTTAAGATGAATCCAGGCTCAAAGATAAAAAGTGAACAAGTCTGTATTAAAGCATGCAATAAAAGTATAGAAACTCAAGTCTTCAACAGAACACAAAGATCATAGTCCAGATCTTTCTTCAAAGAAATTACACCCTTTTCCGAAATTACCCCCCGTAACCAACAATGCTATCCCTTTTTATAGGAGGAATGGCGGAGATATCTAGATACAGAAATAGGTTAAAACAGCGATCCCTCAAGATCTAAGATCCTGACGGATACACAGAATCATTAATGTTGCGTTACTTCTTCCTTCTTCTGTTCCGCACTGGTATCTCCGCATCCTGTTTTGGGCTGATCCGTGTCGATCTGGTTTGCTTCCGGTCTCCCGTCACAGGGACAGCAATTAGATCGTCTTTATCTTTACTTTTTGACTAGCCAACTTCCGCTTCTTCACCCTCCTGCACATAGAAACGACGTTTATCAGTGCTTCTTATTAATTTCTCGTGTTTTGTTATAAGTTCTTATTATTATCTAAGTTTCCTATGCAAAAGGCTTTTGACTTTACATGAAAAGATACTGAAATGACCATCAAAACATACCTTCCTTTATACTCCACACACCCCCCAGCTTACTCTTTTTCATGGCCTCATGAAAACATTATAGTTGCATGCAGAGCAGTGAGGGAGTAGGCTGGAGATGGAATCTTGTGTTGGGGCCTACACCCATGATGTGAAACTAGATGATCAAAGAAATGGCTCGTCTGGCCCTCGGGCATCTCATACAGGACTTGGTATCCAGGTGCAGGATGCCAAATGATTGGACTCCTGAACCTATATCCTAACCAGGATGGCCCTGCCCTCAAAATAATTTCACCATAGAGGGGGAATCGGTTAGCAGCAAGCTTGAAATTTTCATACTTAAATAGCTCTCTGAGCTGAATGTTCAGATTAGACACTCGATAACGAAATTTGGCTGCTTCAATGGCAGGGTCTTTGATAGAAGCAAAGAACTCAAGCCCTTGTCGAATGAGTAATTCATGCATGGGTCCTAGTGCTTCAATCACCCCCGGAGTCCTCATGAGATTCCTATGACTTCTCCATAACTGTTCTGGGTCTCTAGGTTCAGCTCTTACCCATAGGTCTAATCCGTTTTCTTGTCTCTAAAATGCATTGTAGGCTTTGATCCATTTAATTTGATTGACTGCAAATGAAATGAATGCTTGTAATTGAATGTCTCCAACAAAAGGGCCAGGGTTTAGCTCGGTTTCTTTTTCTAGTACAAGGTTATGCAGATAAAATTCACATAATAACCTTTGTACTTTTACCCCATAATCCTTACAGCAGTTTATAAAATCATCTATAGTATTAATTTCTATAGGAGCACCTGCCCTAACGGCCTTAATTTTCAATTGCAAGTATCTTTCCATTAGAAACAGGGCATAATTTTTGGCAGGGGCCCTACATGCTAAAGCATCATTATACAGAGCACACAAGGTATCCATTTGTTTAATAACTACATCTAATCTACGGGTTACCTTGGCAACTTTTTCTTGCTCCTTTTGCCATCCTTCAAAGGCTTGGCTTTCTGACAAGTTGACATTTCTTAACTGTTGCTGTAATTCCTCATACTTTTCACAGGGGACTGTTTGTTCCCCGAGCCTTTCTGCTTCTTGCTGGGCTTGCTTCAAATGATGGTGAAGGGTTCTTGTTTTTGGGTCATTTTTCCATGCATCTGTGGAGGCTGGGAGTTTTACTTGAACTTTCTTATTACGTTGCTTGTAATTCATAACCCTTATCACTCCCGAAGGTGGTGCCTCCGTCTGAACCACTTTATTATCTGTTTCAATTTTAACGCAAACTCCAGCCCACTGTTGTTCCTTTTCAAATGGAATAGTAGTCTGTTCTTCTATTTCAATTGGAACAGCAGTTTGTCTTTCTGCTTCATTAGGAATAGCAGTTTGGCTTCAGTCAGGGTTTTGGGTAGTGGAACGGCTCCCGGTTCTTCGCTTCTTATTCTTACGGGGTCTTATTGGCATGGTCGAACCTTTTCTTGTTGAGGTCCTTACCCCCCTTTGTCTTGCTATTAGAAGCCTGATCCGCTGGCGAAGCCTGACTATCACGTTTAACAATGTCCCTTTTTATTTTTGCAATTCCCTTATTTCTCTCAATTTCTTAGAAAGAATAGCTGAATGTTTTCCGCGGGTTGGAGTGTGACTAATTTCCGGATTTTCATCTTGAGGAGGCCGATCCGGGGTAAGAACCTTTCTTGGCTCTACTGTTTCCTGGGCCAATTCTTCCTCTGCCCTTATTTCCTACGGATTCTCCTCTGGTGCCTTCTGATCAGGAACGGGTTGTTCCTACCTGATATCTTCTGTTTTCTTCTCCTCATGGATGGGTGGAATTTCTATTTCTGCTTCTTCCGAATGAAATTCCTTGGGTGCATCTTTTTCCTAGGTTTCTTCTCTGGTCTGGAGGTTGGATGAAGTCAGGGGCTGGCCATACTCGCACATATTGGCCAGAATATTGGCCAATTCGTCTTCCCCGATCGGGTTCTATACTGGGCTTCCCCCCTGCTGTTCCATTTCTTCCTCCTGCTCGGGCC
>APFE031055914.1:0-14856 GCA_000404065.3 Pinus taeda | reverse complement strand
GACGGGTGAGAACCGTCAAATTTATACAACTCCCTCGAATTCCGATCTAGGCCCGCCATCACAAAAATATTGGTGAAAAATTGAAATGGTCACAGATCCGTCAATATTGCTCAGAATCTCTATTATAACCTGTTTTTAGAAATGGAACAAACATTCTGCATCTGCCCATGTGGTAGAAATCTTGATCCAGGCACTAGAATTCCAGATCTGCGCTGCTACTCTCCCGCCATCACCCAAAATTTCTGAAAAAAGTGTTGATTTTAAATCAGCGATATCTCCCTCATCCAGAGTCCGATTTGCCTGATTGTTTTTTTGAAATTGGATGTTTTTTACAAAGATTTCAGATCTGCAATTAGATCTTGCAGATCTTGCACCAGGACGTCTAGAGCTGCGTCGCAACTTCGCTTCCCCGAAAAATTGACTCCAACCCTACTGATTTTTAGATCAGCGATATCTCCTTCATCCAGACTCCGATTTGACCGATTTGTTTTTTGAAATCGGATATTTTTTCACAAGGAATACAGATCTGCAATCATATTTTTTAGATCTTGAACCAAAACATACATATCTGATTTGCAAACTCGCCGCCCTTGAAATCCTGCAAAAAGTAAAAAAAAAAATTCCACTTATGTGCCCAAGAAAGTGCTCTGATACCACTTGTTGTAGATCTAAACCGGAAATATTATAGATCTGATAATAAAGTACAAGATGATGCAAATAAACCCAGAAATGATATGAAATGATACTTTATTGATCAAACCCTTAAGGTAGGGCAACACCATATAATCACTCCTTAAGGAAGGAGAATACTCCACAAGCTATATGCCTGTTCATACAAGAATACTTCTCTTCATAACTCTCCATGTGGAGTCTCTAGCCTCTATATAGGCCTCATACATGCAATACCATGGATCATTACCATGGTTCCCTCATACCATTCACTAATACCATGGGCCCATTACATTATTACTTAACTACTTGTGGTCCCTACATGACATGGGTTAACCACCTTATTTATTACTATGGCCCATCCCATTATTACATTATTACCTTGGGTACCTCCCTCGGTACCCCATATTATCCCCCCTAGGTATATAACATACTTTGACCTCCCGCGTAGTTTCCATGGGCCTTGGTCAACGCGCTTTGACTGAGGTCCTCGTCGCTCCACGCTGGCTGCCATTGCCACTAGTTTAGGGTGTTTTTGATTATTGTTTTGGAATTCTTTAGAGATTTGTCCTGACCTGATATAGTCATGGTTCTTTGACAGTTCTTTATGGATCTAATTCGGATCAAGGTGTCAAGTAGAGCTATTAAAGAAATCTCCAACAAGTGTGACTCCTCCAACACTCTCGGTATATCTACGTTCTCCTCCTTCATGTCATCAACTTCATTCCCCACCTCCTCTTTAGGCTCTTGATATCTAAAGTCAGGTCTCCACTAGTAGAAGCGTCTCTTGGTCTCACCCTCTAAATTCCCTCATCTATATGATGAAATATTCCTTGATCTATGCTCCTCAGATGAGATCGCCCTTCTGATCCTAGATTCTAATGCCTCAAACTCATTAATTCTATTAGCGAAGGACCTCATGAAATATGTAAAGGTGTATGGTTTCCTCTCCTTCTCTAGTTCATCTAGAAAATGAGGCATGGTAGGTCGGTTAGGCTCGCCATGGGTATTCTTCTGCTAGACTACATGTGCATGTGCATAGTTTCTCTACTGGTTATGCATCAACATTCCCATCATTTGTTGCATATTCTCTAGGATCTATTGGTTTTGCCTCACCAACTCCTACATGATTCCCTGTGTACTCTTCCCCTTTTGCGTCATTGGAGGATCCATAAATTCATTAATCACTATGTTTGCATATCTAAAACCTTCATGATGTTTATAGCTTCCCCAAATTTGGCCAAGATCATGATCTAATACCACTGTAATATCCCAAAATTAGGAAATACAATGAATACAAAAAACATTCACTAAGCTACAACACAAAAATACAATCATGCAAGAACAATTTTTACACAAGCAAAAATATATGAATAAACCATAAAATAGTAGCAACAAATCTGATCCATTTTATTAAAATTTCTCTAGATCTAAGTACAATAGAGTAGAATGATAGAACCTAGGCTTGCTAATGCAAACATGCAATACCCAAGTGAAGATCTAAGCAAAATTTCAACTGAAATAACTCACATTAGGGGAATTTTGAGGTCTAAAATGAGCCTCCTAAGAAAAATGTACAACCAAAATAAACTTTATAAGAACCAATAGGATTCAAGATGATGATGTCAACCATGGGGGATGACTCACCATTTTCGAAGTAAAAAAGTAAAAAGAATAAATAATAATAAAATAATAAAAACTACTTTTTTCAACTCGTATTTTCAACTTCTCTCCCTAAAGTTTTACCCAAATTTCAAGCATGAGTACTTGTTGGATGCAAATTTTATTTCCTCATCCAAAGAGTACCCATGTTGCATACTTTTGATGGATTGTGATACACGAAAAAAGAGAAATACATGAAAAAATGTGATTTCAATCACTCTTTTCATGTATTTCTCATTTTTCGTCTAGCAGGGTCCATTTGAAAGTATGAAAAGGAGGTACTCCTTGGATGAGGAATCAAATTCTGCATCCAATGAGTGTTTTTGCTCAAAATTTGAGTAAACCCATAAGGAGATAAGTTGACAATATGAGTTGAAAAAATAGTTTTTTCTTTTTTCCCTCTAAAATTTGATGATGTAATGTAATCTTATTTTATTATTTCCACTATTATTTTATAATTTCCTTAGGAGGCCCATTTTAGACTTCAAAATTCCCCTAATGATCTGTCCCAATACATTTCCCATAAATTTATGTTGTTGCTGCTAGGGGTGAACTGTGATTTATGCCATCAAATTTGCTCCAAAAATTCTACTAAATTAACTGAAGGCTTCTCTTCCCCAAATATACCAAACACAAAAAAATATTTAACTAATTCTAGTTGATCGAGAAAGGCCCAAAATGTGCAAATTACCTAGAAAATAATGTTGTTGCTACTACTGCTGCTGCTAGAGGAAAAATGCAAAATGACTCCTCAAAACTGCTCCAATTTTCTTTTTAAATTAGAGAGAGGCTCCTCACATCCCAACCAATAAAACCCGGAAATATTTTGAGCTAATTCTATCTTACCCAAAATGCTCAAATACTATGAAAATCCTAGCTAAGCCAACAATTCACTCTACTATAAGAATGAGGATTTCATACCTGAATATTGCCTCGAAAATTTTAAAATCTTAACCACAAACTCCTCTCACAAAACCCAGAAAAATCAAGAAAATTCTTGGGCTGAATCCACCAGTCCTTGAAACCCCAAAATTTGCGTGTAGCCCTTCAAAATCTACTAGTGAGCTATAAAAATCAAACTTCTCTAAGGATGCACACTTTGCCTGAAGGGAAACTCCTCCAAATCCCTCCAAAATTTCTTCCTCAAACTTCTGGCCAAAATCACCTCCAATGCTCGGCAAAACACTACTGCTCAATAGTTCGAAACCCAATCCACAATAGCTGATCCTCCAATGAGCAACTCTAACCACCTCTATGCAGTGAATACCTGCAATAAAGCTATGTGGAAATCCTAAATTGGACTCCCTATATTACCTCACAAGGGAGACACTTGAAGTTCTCTAAAATGAGGGTGGAATTCAGCTTGGAAATTCCTTGTGCAAAGCAACATTGGTTGACTGTGTGAATACCTGCAATAAATCTATGTGGAAATCCTAAATTGGACTCCCTAAATTACCTCACAAGGGAGACACTTGAAGTTCTCTAAAATGAGGGTGGAATTATGCTTGGAAATTCCTTGTGAAAAACAATATTAGTTGACTTGGCTAAGAAGTTCAAGCAAACTCTCCAATTATGAAATGAAATGCCAAAATACAATGATCAAAATGAGGCTCTAGCCTTCCTTTTATTGTTGTTTTCTCTTCCTCATACCATACTTCGATTTCTCTCACACTATGCTTTGATACCATGGTTTGATTCTTCCCATGGTTCAATTTCCTTTTTTGGTAATTTCCACAACTTATGTTCACTTTAATTTTTTTCTTTTCCTAAGTCCCAACCATTGCCTTTTCTCCAAAATTTATCTAATACCTCCACAAGTTATTTCTCATAATTTTATCTATCTAAAATATATTTATTATTCACCAAAATTTTAAAATTGATAACTTCCCTTAGCAAAATGATTAATTGGGGACATTACATTATTATACCAAATTTCATAAGGGGACTTGTTATTGATGGTAGTATAAGGACACTGATAGCAAATATAAACAACATAAAGTAGTCCTTCTCCCCAAAGCAACAACTTAACATTCTTTAAAAACATCATTGATCTCACCATATTTAGAAATGTCCTATTCATACACTTTGCAACATCATTTTGTTGTAGATTAAAAGGAATTGTAGTTTGAAATTTGATTCCATTATCTTGCAAAATACTTTTCAAAATCATGAGATGTGTATTCACCACAATTATCAATCCGTAGGGTGCCAATATTAAGTTGAGTTTCATTTGTAATCCTTAAATGAAAATTCTTAAAGGTTGTAAAAACATGAGACTTTTCTTTCAAAAAATAAACCCAACACATCCTCGTGTAGTCATCAATAAAAGTAAGCATATACTTATTACCATTGGTAGATTCAACAATCATAGGACCACATAGATCAGAATGTATGAGACCTAACTTCCTGGAAGCTCTAGAAGTAGAGTTATAAAAAGTTGGCTTACAATTCTTACCCAAAATACAAGAATCACATTGAGAAAGTTTTCTTGGAATTGTAGGAATCCTTTTAATGCCTTGCTATTTCATAATCCTTATACTATCATAACTAATATGACCAAAACGAGCATGCCACAACAAGATGAAAGACAAAGTATCATGTTGTTGAATCAAATGAGCAGAATTGGTTGTAAAGGATGATGTTCCTTCGAGTTTCAAAATTGTGTCTTCCTCAACACTAGTCATAACAATCTCATTATCAGATGCTCTACAAATTTCAACTATACCATCAAACATATGTATATAATGTTCTTTCTTCTTGATATGTATGAGAGACATTAAATTTATTTTAAATTGAGGAATGTAAAGAACATCATGTAAAATATAATCAACAAGTCCTGGTAATTAAAGACGAACATATCCAATTCCTGAAGTGGCTTGATTTATGATTTATCAAAAAAATAAACTACTCCATAAATATGACTGCTGAATGTTTCAAAAAAATTCCTTTTGAACGTTATATGAAAAGTGGCTCTAGTATCTAATATCCAAGTGTCTTGCCAAAAGGAAAAGGTAGTGGTAAAAACATAATGTATACTAAAATTATAATGTGCAACAATATAGTGAGTAGATTTAGGTGATTTTTCTTTGTCTAGTGGGTATTTCTCTTTCTTTGCACTAATATTTTCCCAAGGAGTGTCATTGAGAGACAGTATGACCAAGTTTACCATACCTATAACACCTAACTGTTTGTCCATCATTTGGAAAATGTTTTTTCTATTTGTCTCCTTGATGATTATTACCCCCCTGCGTCCTTTAGGGAGTTTCTTACCATGACCTCTACTGCTATTGTCATGTCTAGAAGATTCTTTTTGAGACTTTTCTTCTTTCTATGCAAGACACAAAGTCTCAACATTGGAATTGGGAAGTGACTCCTTCCCAAAGGCTTTCTCTCTCTCTAAAATTTTATCTACAAGTTTATAAAATGTTATGTTTTTCATTTGTTCACTAGTTTGAAGAGACTCTCATTGGTGTGAATAGGTAGGGTATAGGGCCTCAATGAATCTAGTGAGTTGCAGATCAATTTATACACCAGTCGATTCCATATCATGAAAAATGACTCTAATTTCTGAAGCTAACTTCATTGGATCATTATCTTTAATTCCAAGTTGAATAACTTCATTAATAATTGTATGATTTCCAGCTTTGAATGGGTTTTATAAATTTCTTTTAATTTTTTTTTAATGTTGCAAATGTTTTGATGATGGAAGGAATATGTCGACTTACCTCTTCTGTTATGGAAGCATAAATAAAATCATATGCCTTTTTATCTTTACTCTTCCAAATCACAAGTTGCTTTTCATCTTCAGGTTGTTTTGGTTCATTGTCATCTGTACTTTCACATATATCGTCCCATAAATAATTAAAAATAAAAGTGTTTTTGTTTTTTTGAAACCAATCTTTGTAATTATCCTTTCCACTAATAACAACACCTACTATGGATATCAAATAATTCATATTTATTTGTTCAGAAACAAAACAAACATTGTAGATTCCAGAAAATATAATTCTCTTATAGTATTATGTCGATGGCTTGACTTGATTCGCTTAGAGGCTATTGACCTTGCGGAATCTAATGCAAGATTGAAAAAATGACAACGTTTCCCCTTTTATGACAAGCGACTTCCTTGGAATGCCACTATAGACAAGCTCGTGAATAAACTCCACAATAGAAATCACTTTATTGATGATGAAAACACATATTTATACAAATGAAAAATAGAGAGGAGACAATTATGTCTGAATGACTTCTTGATAACTTATATTATGAGAAAAACGAGAAAAACTACCAACTGATAATAAGTAATAATATACAGAATATTCTTGAAGGATTAGTCAACAAATAAAGAGTTAATAGGGTCTTAGTTGAGATTTTTCCTTTTGTGTTTCCTCTCATGGTATGTTCATTACCAATCTTATCCATTTTTCCAAATGATCCAACTCTTTAAATTCTCATAACTAGTGGCCATCTATGGACATTGGACCTAATGCATTTCGAATTGATACTTTTGAAATTTGGGTAAAGCAATGGCCCCAAATCCTACAATGGTGGAAATCATCATTTTATTTCATGAATCACAAACAAAAATGCTGCGTAAGGAGAAATTTGGTTTTCTGTCCAATAAGAGAATACAAGATGTTGTTGCAATTGCACAAGAAACTATGCACTCGATCAAAACCAGAAAATTAAAATCCTATCTCATGAAAATTGATCTTCTCCAGGCATATGACTATGTGGACTGGGATTTTCTAATCATGATCTTATATAAAGTTGGTTTCCCCCACGGGTATGTTCAGTGGTTTAAGGCCTGCTTCTTTTCAGCTGCTATGGCAGTTCTTATGAATGGTGAACCTACACATTTATTCAAAATACATAGGGGATTTGTCAAGGCTATGCATTGTATCCATGTCCCTTTATACTGGTTATGGACGCCTTCAGTAGGGGTATAAAGGCTAAAATGGAGGAAGGTTCTACAACATGATGTAATGTTACTAGAGACTGTACTTTGTCCCACACTTTATTTGTGGATGATGTCTTATGTGTAGGGGAGTTAACATATGATGAATGGGCATCTTTCCACTATGCTCTTGACAATTTTGGAAAAGCTTTCGATCTACTCATTAACAAAAACAAGACAGAAATTTTATCGGGTGACATAGACTCGGAACAACTTCGAGATATTTCTTCTTTATTTGGGGTGAAAATATGCCCTATATCAGTGGGTCTCAAATACTTGGGGTGCTACCTAAAACATGGGAAATATCTTAACAAAGATTGGACATGGCTCTTAGAAAAAGTCGAAAAGAAGCTATGTGTTGGGATCACAACTGGATTTTGATTGCGGGTAGGGTCATCATGATTAAAGATATTCTACAAGGCATCTCAGTCAATTGGATGCATATTTTCTTTACTCCTCAAGCTATCATTCACAATATTGATGCCCTTATCTCCAAATTCCTTTGGTCTTGAACCAAACCAAACAACAAGATACATCTCATCCACCTAAATGTAATTTCTAGGCCCATTATGTTGGGTGGATGGGGTTTGCTGGATTCTAGGAGGTTTGATTTTGCTCTCTTGACCACCAATTTGTGGAAGGAATTCAAAGAAAGTTATCTCTAATAGAATATAATTTTCAGAAAATACCTCCATCATCTCGACCTGGAGGAGTGGGTGGCTACAGGGGCGCCAACAAATCCCAACTCATCTATCATTTGGAGAAGCTTCAAACATGTGATCTCGTGGTTTTGTAGTAATCTTCACTAGCTGGTGGGAAATGGCCATAGTATCCATGTTGGGATGGACGCTATTAAGGGTTTTCCCCCTTCCCATCTTCTCTTTATCCACATTTTTCACTTTCTAAACCAACAAGGGATCTTTACAATTTCTAATCTGTCAATGGTGGCTCAATTTCCTCCTGTTTCCAATGTTTGGCCTCATGCTTCGCAATTTAGGCATCCCCCAACATCTAGAAGGGGAGTGGGAGACTTATCGTAATCTCCTATGTCAAGATGGGATCAACTTATCGTAGCACAAAGATCTTTTGGTATGGGGCAAACATATATTGAATGGTCGGATTTCTATCAAGGATTTATACTCTTACTTTTCCTCCACCACACAACAATTACCATTTACTAATTGGTCTGCAAGAATGTGGGGTTGTGATACTCCATTGAAGATCAAATGCTTTACATGGCTTACGGTCCATAATCGTATTCTCACATGGGACACCTAAATGAATAAGGGGTTTATTGGCTCTGGAAGATGTATTCTTTGCAAATCGAATTTGGAGGATTTCTCTCACTTATTCTTACACTACCCCTTTTCTTCAACTATTTGGAAGGAGGTATCTCTATTGACGGGAGCATCTGTTACTCAATATGTATCTTCCATTGTGACTTGCCTCATGTCTTGGGCTCAATGTGCTAGTGCTTACAGGAATGTTCCATTATATGTATTGTGGGGGATATGGAGGGCTCAGAATGATCACATTTTCAAAGAAAAATTTTCGGATACATATGAAGTTGCCTTCAAAATTGTTTCCTTCTTCACTTATTCTTACACTGCCCCTTTGCTTCAACTGTTTGGATGGAGGTATCTCTATTGCTAGGAATATCTATTACTCGAGATGTATCTTCCATTGCAACCTGTCTCATGTCTTGGGCTCAATGTGGTAGTGCTTACAGGACTATTCCATTATATGTACTATGGGAGATATGAAGGGCTCAGAATGATCTCATTTTTGAAGGAAAATTCTTAGATACAAATCAGGTTGCCTTCAAAATTGTTTCCTTCTTCATGGAAATTGGCCATTGGATTCTGTTGAAGCCCCGAAAATCGGGTCTACAACAAGGGGGATACCCACCCGGTCTGGACCTTGGTTAGCAGCTCCTTCTTCGTTTGGTATAGTGGGTCCAGCTGAGGATATGGGACCAGTTTCCCAATATATGTGTGTGTGTGTGTTGAGAATTGATATTTCCTTTCTAATAGCTCCTAAGTAAAATGATTTTATTCTAAATCTAATCTAACAACATGTAATCGTATTCTAATAAACAGAAATATCTAATTCTAAACTAACCCGGGATGTAATCTTTCCATTATGCGATCTAAAATGATTTCAGATAACAGTTGGTAATAAAAATCATTCAACTTCTACGAGAAAAGAATTCAATAAAGATAAATTGTTTCGTATAAAAAGTTAGTCGAACAGTTGTGAAAAACATATCGCATAATAAGTCACTCACATATTAAGCATAAATAAATAGCTATCATCATACAGAAGTGCCAAATGATAACTCAAACATTTAAGCATTCATACATAAATAACTGAACATGAATATCACCATAACACATAAGCATAATTCGTTAAGAGATAAAAGTACCATTTATAACTAGTTCTACTCATGAGCTTCAAGTAATAATGATCTATCTCTTCTTAATCAAACATCCACTAAGAGTACAAAAGTGCAACATCAGTAGTAGATATTAAACGCAGATATCAATAAATCATGTTCCATTCATTCATCAAAATCTCCTCGGAGGGTGCAAAAGTGCATGTTCTGAGGACAAGTTTTTGATAAATTTCAGGACCCTTCTCTAAATGCATGAGAAGGGTTTAAATACTACTAACTAATTCTAAAAATAATTTATTACAAAAATGTAGGATGCGGTTTAAATGACCGTCCTCATTTCAAGCAAAAATAAAGCAAAATTAAAACTAAAACTGAATCTAAAATAAAACTAATAACTAACTATCTATGTATCTGTTCCTTGTATTCGCAAGCGTTCAAAATTTGCTTGAGGAGAGTTGGCTGGCTGACTTCCGATTTTAGCTATCCTGCGAAAACGGAATCGGCAAGTGCTGGTGCCATCTTCTCGACAGAATTGATGATACATTTGAGAGTCATGCATTGGCTGTGTGGTTTTACCAAGTATGTCCAGTAAGAATCCCAATTCAACTTGGTTAACCTTTTGATTGACTCTGCCCTTTCTTGAACCTTTTGTCTCCAGTTTGTCTGTAGTTGTTGTACATTCAGTAGATATCTACATACCACTTGATGATATACCTGATAAATTCCACTGGTCTAGAGTTCAAGTCTTGCCTTTTTCCTTTAGCGCTTTTTTTTCCTACAAATTTCTGGGCTTACAGGCGACTGAGCGATTAGAGGCTTTCCATCTCGAGGGGTTTTTCCTGGAGATGCGCAATTAGCTAATTGCGCATCGGAAACTGCCTCCGTTTCTTGATCCAGGCTTCCCTGGTGTGATTTTCGCCTCTTGCGCACTTTTTGTTAGAGGATATAAAGCTTAAATTTTGTGAAAATAATGACTCTGTGAGTTCGTGGTTTTGAGCTTTAAATTCTCTATACGTGATATTAGCATTATTTAGTACCCATTTAACCATGTCCGTGTTATAGAAGAATTTTGGGCCTCGCTGCTATCCTGTGCAAGAACGAACATGCTAGGTCTGTAATAGACGCCTCAAAAGACCCGTGTGAGTTTGCAGTAGCCGTAACCTCCATTACCTTGGGATCTTCTTCCTCAAGTAGACTGTACATGCCTTCCCAAGTAGTAATACTAGAATCTCTGTTACAGGTGGTGTCTGTGTATAAGGGCGTCATTGCTTTATCTTCAAAACTCGGAGCTTTACCCTTCTTTCCCATAATATCCTGAACCCTGCAATGTATACTTCTCTACTCTTCGCTCCTACAGTTTACAAATGAGGTGAGAATAATGATACGAAAAAGGTGATGGGAAAGCTTTAAATGTAGAAAACATATAAAATATACCACCTTATGTGAAATGGCTCTTTGATAAGATCAAAACCATATTTCATTAATGATTGCCAACTAACTCATTGATTAACATTAACGTGCATAACCAGGTCTCGATTTATGGAAAAAGCTTTTTTGAACAACGAGCCCTAAAGATCTGTGATAAGGCGATTTTGCGATTTTCTTCGCAATATCACAGATTGCAATATCGCAAATCCGTTGCATGTGGTAATCATTGGTCAATGTGTTTTTTGCGAAATGCGATTTGCAAGATGCGCCATCGCATATCGGTGGTTTAAGGCATTTCAGCGTAAGTGATGTTTGAGGCAAGCGATTCGATGAGGGTCTTTTGATGCGTGATTTTGCATCGCGATTTCACACTTTTAGAATTCCGCTTGTAGGAAGGAATACACTACCCATTTTGCGATGCGACGTGCTTTAAGGAATGATTTTATTATAACTTATCATAAAACTTAAGTCTTTTTGGATTTTTCAAGGGTATTCTCCTAAGTTTATGATAGTAAGTTTTATTGAAAAAGGAAATACAAGCATTAATTGATTTTTAAATTTTTGAATAAGGGTCCCCACTTATTTAGTATTAGTGATAAAACTAAATAAGAAGGGGGGTTGTTGCTGGCCACAACAATTGGCGATTCACTTGGAAGAACCAATTATCTCTGCTTTTCTTTTTAATTTTCTAAACTTCCAAAACAGAAATTTTTCTAAAAAATCAAACTTTATTATAGAAAGATAAAATACATTATGCTTTTAGTTGTCTATGATAGTTTGTTTCTTCTATGTTAACTTTGGTTATTTACTTCCTAGAGCTAGTCATCGTATCTACATCAGTCACTACTTGGTTTATAAAGATAAAAACAAAGCACTCTCTGTAAATCAGTTTTAAATTTGCTCATTTGTCGTAGGTAGAGCCACTGTTGCCAGCAGGCATTTATAGCCTCGACAAGGTTACCTGTTACCCAGCAATGATGTTGTATCCCACTTGGAGAAATATACAATTTTCAAAGAGAAATCCATATCTACACTTATTGCTTTCATTTTCTTTTAATCCTTAAAGAACAATGCCTTGGTTTGGTAGCCAAATTATGACAGTGCCACTCACTTGATTTATAGCCTTGCTGAATAAGTTGGCTTGTGATGAGACCCCTTGTCTTTTGATTGCAACAATCTTGAGTCCTTGCCCTATTGTGGTATGCAGTTTCAGCAAAGTCAGCAAGCTATAATATCTATGATCATGATAAGTTGGATCGTGATGAGACCTGTTATTCTTTAAGTTTTAAAGTGTATCATTGGATTATTTCTTGAAGCTTGTGATTCCTAGGTAGGGAGGAAGTCATTGTTTCCTTAAGAATAGCTCTGGACGACAATGGTAGAGTTTTTGGAAAGAGCTTTTCTACAGAGAGTCTTTATTTTGTTATTGATACCTTTCATTCAACTGATATAAAACAAATTCTCACTAAAGGTCGTTTTTTATCAAAATTTACAAGGTTGAAACTAGTATCATATTCAGGCTTATAACCTTGGACTATATCTTTGAATAATAACGACCAATTTTCTAAATCATTTCTATTTATACAAGCGAAAAAACAAAATTTAAAAGAAATACTTGTCGTTTTCATGAATTCCAAATGTAGCCATTCGCAACTGGTTTTATTATTAAAATAAAGGAAAAACTAATCTACAGAAACAGAAGAATGATCTCCTATGGAAAGTATTTTTTGAGGATCTGTCTGTTAACAGGTAAAGATTTTCTTTTTCCTGTTAAATCCTGTAACATAAAAGTAGATGGGCCTATGATTTCTGCAATTTGGAAAGGGCCAAGCCACATTCGTTGAAACTTCGTATGTTTTCCCTTTTCCTCATGAGCCTTATCCCATTTTAAAACTAGATCCCCTGTCTCAAAGTCCTTTCTGGATATCAGTTTGAATCAAAAGAAGCTTTTACTAATGCTTGGTGATGCGCATGAGTTATTTTAGCATGTTCTCTTTGCTCTTCTAGCTTAAGGATTTGCAGCTGCCTTAGTTGTAAGGAAGAAGTTGGTGCTTCATCAATATATTGAACTAAGGCCAAAGAGGGAATTTCTAGATGGGTTGGAAGAACCACTTCTTTCCCATAAACTAAATTAAAGGGAGAAGTGCCAATAGAGGCTTTCTACATTATTCGGTCCGCCCATAAAGCATATATTAAAGACTTGTGCCAATTTTTGTGAGTTTGATCAATAGTTTGCTTAATGATTCTGATGAAGTTTTTATTCGTAGATTTAGCTAACCCATTTCCATGTGGGTAATAATTGGCAGAGTATTTAAGCTTAAAACCTCTTTTGAGTGCAAATTTAGTCATAGCATTGCCAGAAAAATACGATGCATTATCAAACATTAAAGCAGAGGGTAAACCAAACCTGGTGATTATGAACTGATCTATGAAATCAACGATGTGTTTGGCATTAGCTATCTTGAGAGGAACAGCTTCTACCCATTTAGTAAAATAATCTGTAGCTGTAAGGATATACCTATGTTGTTTGGAAGAATGAGGAACGATCTCACCTATTATATCCAATCCCCATTGATCAAAAGGTTGTTCAATGTTGACTGGTTGCAAAGGCAACAATGGTTTCTATTGTCTCCCAGCAGCAGTTTGAAAAACTTGACATTTCCTTACGTAGCTATGCACGTCTTTGAATAGTGTGGGCCAATTATAGTCTGCGCGGGGGATTTTATGTGCAGTAGCATCTCCAGCATAATGTCCACTTGCTGGTCCATCGTGGAGTTCCTGCAACACCTTTTCAGCTTTAGATTTCTCAAGACATCTAAGAAGAACAAAATCATAATTCATCCTAAAAAGTACATCATTCATGAGCTGATATTGCTTAGCCTTCAACCTTAGAGCTCTTTTCTTTGTATAATCAAGGTTTGAAGGGGCATATCCGTTCTTTAGATAAAATATGATATCAACGTATAATGAATCAACATTGTTTAGGCTTACCTTGTACATTTGTATCTCTGTAGATGGTATTTCGGAAATAAGCAATGCTCTAGCCAACATTTTGCAAAAGCCTTGACCTTTTATAATACTTGTTAGTTTAATTTCAATGTCATATTCTTGTAATGCGGTAACCCAATTGGCTCTTTTCTCACCCACATCTTTTTGTACTAAGATATTTTTTACTGCTGGAAATGGTACTATCATTTTTGTATGGGTTTTAAGCAAGAAGGGTCTGAAATGTTTGATCACTTTGAAGATGGTGTAAGCTTGTTTCTCTACATTTGAATAATTTAACTCAGGCCCTTGTAGATTTGAATTGAAAAAAGCAGTTGGGGCTGCTGCCTTGTCTTGATTTGCTTGAGTGAGTAACGCAACATATGATCTATCAGAGGAAAATGTATATAAAATGAAAGGATCGAAAAAACTTGGAGTTGCTAAAGATGGAGCGTGAACAATCGCTTGTTTGATCAGATTGAATGCTTCATATTCATCTTGTCCTCATTTGAAGATTGAGTTCTTTTTAATCATTGCTTGTAAAGGAGATATGATTCTTGAAAAATCTGGAACAAATCTCTTTACAAAATTAATCTGGCCAAGGAAAGATTGCATAGCTTTCTTCTTGTTGTTGGGTTGTGTTATATTCTTTCCACGACTAACCTACGTAGTGAACCGGGGGGTTAGAGGGGGGGCGGAGCCCTCCCTTCATTGCGCCGATTGCGTAGCGGGGGGGTGGTAGGCCCCCCTGTCCAGGGGG
>APFE031055912.1:4401-17003 GCA_000404065.3 Pinus taeda | reverse complement strand
TTTTTTTCTACGCAAAGGCTAATCTATTTATATTAAAGAAGAAAAAGTATATACAAGAGGGCAAAACCTCTGAGAGCGCTACTGAAGCTTGCAGCTCTCTGTCAAACTTGCAACAAAACTAACAGAACCACTGAGGCTAGCACCTCTTACAATAGAAGAGTAAGAAGTGGATAGTTCATGTTCAAAAAGTATCCATACAAAATACAGAATTTCCTGAGTGATAAGGATTGGAGAGATCATTTCTGAGTGAGTTTCTGCAGCCAGGTTTCCGTTTCTAGAATCTGGGCTGCAGGCCTTGAAACCGTGACCCTTCAAACAGGCACCATTTGTTGAGCGGGAGCCAGAGCTCGCACCTATGACTGCTGTAACACCAGGATCAAAACTACGACCAGACCAGACCCGACGGACCATCAGCAACCAAATTGAGCACATCGATCATAACTAGCGACCCAAACCATTGACAAAACCACACCCAGCTGTACTCATCCCCTCGACCATGACGATGACCATAACCGACCTTGTCCATAAACACGACCACCAAAATCAAAGATGATTTCCAACAAGTTACGAGCATACCTTCAAAAATTGCAGGGGAAGACCGTTTACTTATCATTCTCCGGCTTGTAGACTTTGAACTCGTCCAGTGGCTCCCAAGAGATTTCCATACCCTCAGGAACATCCTCCAACTTCATGCCTGGCGGAAATTTTGGGTAAAGAGTGTTGGATAGTGGAAGTCCGGCAGCGTGGGCTCTACTTGCTGTTTAGGAGCGGAGGTGGTGGCTTCTGCCCGTCCCTGGGGAATTTTCGGCTTATCTGGAACGATTATGGGCTCATTCAAGTCCAGCACGCTGCCCATCTCCGCCCTGGCCTCAATTTGTTCCTTTGTGGGTGCCGGAGAGCTTTCTTCGACCAGTTTGCTTGGTGAAGATGGGGAATAGGAGTTGTCCTCCTTTCCCCAATTGGGCGAAGAAATATTAGAATTCCCAGGTGAATGCTCTGCTTCAGTGCCCTCCGCCGATGAATCCTCCGCCAGAGAGCCCTCCGTCTCATCTTCTTCTTCGAATATGATTGTAATTAGCGTCGAGATAACTGGACGAGTAGTTCTACGGCAGTAATGAAACCTTGCCGTTTGCACCAAATGGTTAATGGACTGCCCAGAGTCCCCTGTTCTGATCGAGGAAGGGGAGGCACAATTGAGGGGGGAAATTCTCCTTGGGCTTCGATTTCCTCGTCTACCAGCCCCACTCCTTTGGCCCTGATGGCGCCCCCGACGTGGTGTGGCTCTGTATCTCGGAGCCATACTGCTAATACAATGGACAGAGGGTGAAAGCAACTCGGAATGCCACAGAAAGACGCACCAGGGTAGCTGCCTACTATCACTGTTGCGAGAATGCGCCCCCAAACACTTCCACTTGCCTACGATTGCAATCAAATGCAGATAGGCCAAGAAAGGTTGCAATTTCCAGAAAACTGGTCTATATTCAAACCATTCTTTCTCCCCAGGCAACAGAACATGAAACCGGTAGAATGAACGCCATCCCTCCTCCGCCATCCTGTTAATCCTGAGGCCTTTGTCCTGAACCCAACGCAGCATTGAAGTGCATTGAATGCCCTTCACCTTCGGCGGCCAGCTATAAATGGTTTTCATGGTGATCGCCCCTTCCAGAATTGGGACATCTGCCATCCGTCCTCCCGCGTGGCATTCCATTAATTCCCTCATTAACACGCCAGGCACCCGCATCCGGGTGAGCTTCATCTCTGTTTTGCATATCATTGGTAAGGATATTCTTAAAGGTATTAATTTCAGAGTCTGAGGCAGAACCCTGCAATGATCCTTCGAAAAATTCCTCGCCTTTGACCACTCCTAAATTAGCTAGAAAGTCAGCTAATTTGTTTCCTTCCCTTCTGATATGTTTGAAGGATATTGCATTGTGATTTCGGAGCCAAGTTTGGAGTGTCTCTAACCTGGTAGCTAATCTCCAACTGTTACTCACATTCTGGACTTCCTTGCCCTGTTGGATCTTTGTGATCATATTTATTATGATTTGAGAATCTCCTTCCACTATGAGAGGAGTCAGTCTCTGAATGTATGCTAAATTGAGACCTCCCCAGAGGCCTTCCAATTCTGCTGCATTATTAGTGTTCTAGCCTATTGAACCATAATAAATTTTGAGTGGTTGGCCTTGAGAGTTTCTTATAGCGCCTCCATAGCCTGTGTTGCCTGGATTACCTTTCGATGCTCCATCAAAGTTGAGCAGATAGGTATTAAGAGGAGGAGGAGTCCACCGGGATGGGGAAACATGTTGAATGGTCGAGCTAGCTTGAGGAGCCTGAGGAGCTCGAATGTTGATTTGCCAGTTGCTCCAAATATGTTGTTCCTGTGGATTGGTGGGAAAATCTTCAGAAGCCCAATGTTTAGAAGACAGAGTTTCTTGTATGCTGGTGTGAATGATTTTCCATACTTGTTCCAGTGGTAGTTCGTGATCTTTGAATATCCTCCGATTCCGCTCTTTCCATATATTCCACAGCACGATCCCTGGGACAATTTGCCAAAGAGTGTTAAGAATTTTGCTTTGATAAGGCGTTTGGGGCCATTTTCACAGCGTGTTGAGGATATCTCCCTGCACCCTTCCATCTTTGCAACTTCTAAAAGAGACTTTTTCCCATATGCGCCTGCTCAAAGGACAGTTTAACATCAGGTGAACAGCGGATTCCTCCTCCATTTTACAGTTGAGGCATATTGAGGGGCCAACAAATTTCCGTTTTCGAAGGTTGTCCCAGGAGAGGATCCTGTTATGAGCCAAAAGCCATAGGAAGGTCGAAATTTTTGGCCATATTGATGGATTCCATATTTTCTCCCAAGATTTATCCTTGTTGAGTCGATCCTTTAAGATGATTTTGTAAGCCTCCTTGGCAGTGAATATGCCTTTCTCTTCGTATCCCCACCTTAGTTTGTCCGCCCCTGCTTCCTTGAGAATCCTTCATTTCTTTAGTTCCTCTGCGAGCGAGAGTTGAGTGGCCTCCGTGCTGTCTGGTATAATTTGATTTATTGTTTTCCATTCCCTGTGCTCTGAATTCAGGTTGGGTTTCCAGAATTTGTTGACCTTGTCCATTTGATTTATGTCTTGATCTTGAAGTCCTTGGATCAGCGTTTTTATAGGGGGAAATTGCTGCCAGGAATCTGTCCAAAATCTTGCCAGGATGCCTTCCTTTACCTCCCAAAAGCTGTTGTTTTGTATTAGTTCTCTGTGCTTGATTACAGAATTCCAGATTGCTGATCCCTTGCTCATTTCCGTCATTCTAATTATTTCCTCCAGAGGCAAGTTGCTGGCATATTTGGCGCTCCATAAACGTGCCCATGGAGTGTTTGGGAAGGTTAGCCATTTCCACCAGATTTTAGCTCCCATGATTGAGTTGCTGTGTTCTGGATCCCTGAGCCCTATTCCCCCTACTATTTTAGGAGCGCAAGCTTTTTCCCATTTCACTAATGCCCATTTCCTGTTAGGTCCCGAACTGCCCCAAAGGAAATTACGTTGGAGTTGTCTGATTGCCTTCAACACCCATTTCGGCGCCGCCATTATGGAAAAAAGATAAAGCGGCATGGATTGAAGCACTGCTTTGATGAGCACAATCCTACTTGCCATGTTCAGGGCTCTGTGAGTCCATTGGAATAATTTTTCTTCCAGTTTTTCAAGCAAATTGGTCCAAGATGAGTGTTTTAGGGCTGAAGCAATGAGAGGTGCACCCAAGTATTTGGAAGGCAAGGAAGCAATAGAGAAGCCTATGATGCGTGCTATGGATCATTGAGTAATGGGAGGGGTGTTAAAAAAGAAGATTTGGGACTTCACTTTATTTATGAGGGCACCAGAGGCTTTGGAAAAAGTGTCAAGAATAGAATTTAAGGATCGAGCTTCTTGAACAGAGGAGTGCCCAAATATCATGTTGTCATCAACAAATTGCTGATGGGAGGAAGTAGGTGCTTGATGAATCGAAATGCCTTTGAAGTTTCCGATTGAAATTGCTGCTTTGATACTACGGCCTAGTCCTTCCGCCATGATAACAAACAAAAAGGGGGAAAGAGGGTCTCCTTGGCGGATACCTCTAGATGGGTGAAAGGTGGAGGAAGGAATACCATTTACAAGGATGGAGAAGAAAATGGAAGAGATGAGGCTGCTTATCCATCGAATCCAAGCCGCATCAAACCCAAAAGCCTTTAAGATTTTTTGCATATATTCCCAACAAATGCTATCAAATGCTTTAGATAAATCAATTTTGAGAAGCATACCTAGCTTTTTCGTTTGCTTGAGGGAATGAATTATTTCGTGGGTAAGAATGATCCCATCTGTGATTTGTCTTCCCTCAACATAGCCTGATTGTTCTGGCGAGATGATTAGCAGTAGCAATGGCTTCAGCCGAAGCGCCACTACCTTGGAAACGATTTTATAAATGATGTTGCATAGGGCGATGGGTCTGAATTTTTCCGGAGAATTGGAGTTTTCAGATTTCGGTATTAGAGCTATGAAAGTTGCATTTAATCCAGGATACATCCACCTCATGGATCGCGACTCTTCAACCATTTGCCAGACTTCCCATTTGATCAACTCCCAGAAGTGATGAAAGAAGTTAGAAATGAAGCCATCAGGACCCGGGGCTTTGCCTGCCTTTAGAGAATTTGCAGCAATCTCGGCCTCCTGTAGACTGATGGGCTTGAGAAGCAGAGTATTGTGGTCCTCTGTTATCAGGCGAGGGATATTGCATGAGATTCTGTCAATCTCCTCTGTTCGGTTAATGTTAGGCTCCTGAGACATTGCCTTGAAGTATTGTAAAAACTCCTTTTCTATGCCCTCCTGACTTTCAACTTGTTCGCCTTGAGCATTATTTAGTTGAGAGATATGATTGTGCATTTGCCTTTGCACCGTAGTTTTATGGAAGAACTTGGTATTCTTCTCTCCTTCCTTTAGCCAGCGAATGCGGGATTTCTGTCGCCATAGAATTTCCTCTTGCAAATCACGTTCTAGTAGTTTTTGTTCCACCTTCTGTTCTTTTTGCATTAATTCTTCTGATCGTCCTTCCATAATAATTTTTTGCTGGATCTGTTTGATCTCTTGAATGAGGATCGCCTTCTCTTTGAGTATATTACCAAAGGTGTTCTTGTTCCATTGTTTTATCTCTCCTTTGAGCATTTTTAGTTTCATTTGGAATCTTGCCATTTTTGTAGGCGCTGTCGGGTTGCACTGTTGCCAAGTTGTTTGGATGAATTCGTTGAATTCTGGGTGAGACAGCCAGAAAGCTTCGAATCGAAAAGGCCTTTTGACATTTGTTCCACGCCTATTCCAATGCAATGCAATTGGCCAGTGATCTGATCCGGAGAAAGGGATAATGTGGGCTAAGAATTCTCCTCCTGTGTGGACAGCATTGTCAGAAATTAGAAATCTATCTAGTCTAGAGGCAATTTGCATTGGATGAACTCTCTTGTTGGTCCAGGTATACAAGCCATTGGATGTGGAGACATCAATCAACTAGTTGTTGTTGATGAAATCTTTGAGAAGGGAACCGTCTCTGTTAATCCTACATCTACCTCCTTGCTTCTCTTCTAGGGATGCGATCATATTAAAGTCCCCTCCGGCCACCCAGAGAGGATAAGGTCTGTCAGAGTTGAGATGTGAGATTCTCTCAAGAATTTCCGCCTTTTGCTGCGATTCTTGCGGGAAATAGACATTTGTGATATGTCCATGTATATTCGTGCCTAGGAGGTGAAAGATTGCTTGAATAAAGTGTTTGTTGGCATGAATATTTTACAATTGGATTTTACTAGCATCCCATAAGATTGCCAAACCTCCTGAAGCTCCTTGCGCTTCAACCGCTGTGATTTGTGCGCCTGGCCAGGCCTTTGCTGCAGTTCTTTCCAGAAATTTCAAGTTGCATTTTGTTTCCTGTAAGAATAGAATAGTGGGTTTTTCATCCATGATCAGATTTTTTAGAAGTTTCCTTTTCCTGGGGCCATTTAGCCCTCTGATATTCTAGGATATTAGCTTCATTGAGACAATTTGGGGTTGGAATTGTAATACTTGGTAAGTTTGGCATATCTGCCAGACTCAACCAAGACTTCACCAATCTTGATGGTCCTTTCCAATGTGGATTTGCGGCCTCTTTTTTTACTGTCTTTTGAGAAAAAATTTCCATCCCATTGGCTTCCTTTTTGCACTCCTAAAGAATATTCCTTCTGAGCTTTGCTTAGTACTTCTACTAGATTGTCGACCTGCGTATCAGTAATTTTGTCAAATTTACCAGATTTGTAGGCCTATTCAAGGCCCAAGATATCAAGCTCCCCTATGTCTATAGTTTCACCGTCTTCTTCCATTATTTGCGGCTCTTGTGTGCTTTCTTCGGCTTCTTTACCTTTCTCCTGTCTGGGACTATTGTTATCTATTTCCATTGCTGGGTTATTCCAGGGTTCCGAACTTGTTGCCTTCTTTCTGACTTCGAGTTGTTCTTTTTGTGCTATTGACTTAGAAGCGGCCTTTGTATTTTTTTCTGCCATATCTTCTCCCTGGTCTTTTGAGGTTGCTAAGGCGTCAAAACTGTTGCTAGTGGAGGGTTTAGACTTCTCTTCTGGCATCTGCTTGGGAGGATTCATGGTTTTTTTGTTGCCTCGTCTTCTATTTGGACCCTTGGTGAATCCATCCTGGGATTGTTGTGCCTGATTATTTTGGGTAGGGGGCTTGATATTCAGGGGACAATATCGGAAGATATGTCCTATGACATGGCATTTTCTGCAACGGAAAGGCACATGTTCATAGTCTATAACTTGGATCCAGTCCTGATCCTCATGAAAGAGCCTCATCGTGTCCGGCAACGGTTGCTTCAAGTCCATATAAACGCAGATTCTTGCATATGAAGCATAGGTAGTGTGTCGAACTGCCTTAGTTTCTTCTGCGACCTTAACAAAGTCGCTTAGAGCCGAGCCAATAGATTTAAGAGAGTCCTCCTCCCAATATTCCCAGGGCAAAGAGTATAATCGGATCCAAACTGGTGCATAGCTGAGATCTTCCTTGTCTGGATTAAAGCGAGCAATCCATTCTCGAAGGAATAGCCCAGCTGAGTTGAAGAAGTACGGACCTCCTTCAAACACTCTGTTTCTGTCTTCCAGACAGTTAAAGATAGCTGTGAAAAAACCTTTTGGCCCCAGAAGTAGGGTTATTTCTCCTTTTGGACGCCATACGACATTGATCCAGTTTCTCAGAGCTTTTTCGGTCGGCCAGAGCCCGATAAATTTTCCTATGAGAGCATGATCTCTCATATATTGGATTCTTGCATTAATACGATGACTAGGTAGTTCTACTTCAGGCCTGTGAGCAGCAACAGGCTTACATGTAGAGGAACTCACCCTTGGATTTTCATGTTGTTCTTGATCGACGTTGATCTTCTGTGGTTTCTCCGCATCTGATCCGTCTGCATCTTGATCCTCATTGGTTCTCACCTCGGGTCCTTGCTGGCTTTTTTTGGTTGGCAGCCCGTCCCCTTCCGCCCCAGAGGGGGAAGCCATTCCTTCTGAGCGCCCAGTCCTTAAGCCGGACGCTTGATGATCCTGTCAGATCTGGCTAGCGCAGTCTAGAGCTTGTCGTCGTAGGAAATTTGCAGAAACCCTAGCAGGTTCGGTGCGCCCGTCACCTTCCTCCCGCCTCCGCCTCGCCTCCGAAAAATAAATGTGGTTGATATATAGACATATATAAAAAATATTAATAAATTGCTATAATTATATTAGTAAATATGGTTGATATACACAAATAGACATATATCAAAAATATTAATAATTATTAAATATATTATAGAAATTAACTCGAATCTTAAACCTTATTATTAATTCAAATTCAATATATCCTTATTATTAATTCAAATTAAATATATAAAAAAATCTCTTGACACCTCATCCATACACCCGTAGTGTAAGAAGATACAAGTAATAAGAAAATAGTGCTATCACCAACTCTAGCCTTTAAAGTTTTGATGTTTCTAGCCTTTAAAGTTTTGGTGTTTGGAACAAATTTGCAAGAATCCTACAAATGTATAGCAATAATTCAAACAGATTTTTAATCCAATAAACTCCCAATAAAATTACAATAAACTCCCAATAAAATTACAGAAAACAAATATTTTATTAAATATAATATCTAACTTTAATTAATAACCCACCATAGAATATTGTAATAAAATTAGAAATGACAAATAGTTCAATAAATATGGAATTATTGTAATAGAAATAGAAATGACAAATATTTCATTAAATATGGAATATTGTAACAGATAATGCTTTGTGAGGTATTAGAAAATGTGTTTATGCATATTACCTTCTAAACAAAGTCGTAGTTAAAACAAAAATTATTACATACGTGCATTAGCCTTTTTCCTTAATTATTATATCCAGATAGAGAGAGGTGGGAAACAAACCTTTTCAACAATGGCGTACACCTTCTAGCCTGCCCCTCTCTCTCGAAGTTCGAAGGTCTGCGTAGGGTTTTGCAGGGTCTGCGTAGGGTTTTGCCGGACCCCAATCTGCGTCACGGAAAAGTGAGAATTTTGCCACAAATTCAGTGGCTGAGATCGATAATACAGCTTTGAAATAGTGTAATTCTAGAAAAGTGACTATGCATCCACCTTTACATGGTTTGTTTTCTTAAACCCTGAAACTGGTGAATGAGAATGAAACGAATGGGGAATGAGATCCACGTATGGAGATAGTGGAATGAAATTACGGGAGGGAGAGTGAAGTGTTTTATAATATTTTTAATTATAGTTTAGAATTTAATGATGGTATCGAGGGGATATCTAATATTGAAATTGAAAAATAATTTGTAAATCTTTGATATTGTTAGCAGGATGTTGTGTAAGACCAAAAATATTCTCACAATACATCTTTGATATTGTTAGCGGGATGTTGTGTAATACTAAAAATATTCTCCCTAGTAATGATTTGTTTAATTAGAAATCAAAATTCTCTTTTTATATTATTTCTTCGTGGATGGCCAAGAGGATTAAGGTTGTTCATCATTATCCATCATGTCGATCTTGCAACTTAGGTGGGAGTATTTTTCTTTCACTTCAATATAGAGAGTATTAAGATTATTTGAGATATTTTTTTGGTAAATTATATCAACTTGTGTATTGTTTTAAATATTGTCTTTAAATGATAGTCTCAAATTATTGTTAAAAAAATTATCTAATATAAAGAAAACATATAATATAAGCATTATTGTTTCTCATGAGACAATTTCAGTTTTGTCTCTCGAGGCAATAGTTTGGATTAAATACATTGTCTTTATAGACACAATATGTCTTTAATTGAACCTATTATCTCTTTCGATACAATACAAAATTATATTTAAAAGTAATATAATATCACTTTTGTCTGTTTAGAGACAATAAAATAATGAATCCTAAAGAATATCTCGCCATTGAAGTCAATCAATATAAAAGTATTTAATTAAAAATAAACTACAATATCATTGATTAAGTGATGTTAGGGCATAATGGAATCGAACCACCAATCTCTTGCTTATAAGGTAGGTTCTCTTCCATTGAGATACCACCATTTAAATAATTAAATTAGTAGTGGCAAGGGACTCAACAAGTAGCTTGTAGGGAGGGCACACAAATCAAACTATGAACAAATGAATACCAAAAAGAATTGAATCAACTTGTCCTCATGGTAGTATTCAACCAAATACTCTAAGAAACAATAAAGTTTTTGGTATTAAACATTGTGGGGTTCTTTTTAAAGCCAAGAAAGAAGGATAAAATTTCAAATGGTCAGGCCCGATCTTCCATCAAAGCATTTTCTAACACATCTAACATGAGAGGTGGTGTGGCATGTGCAACAAATTATAATGAAAGAAATATTCTCAAGCAATAATCATCAAGAACTAGTACTTACTTGTGTGTATATATGATGTCTATCCTAGAAGATCAAGACCTTTTTCGAGATGCAAACAGAAAACATGCTAATGTTGGTAGTATGGTGCCAAAATTTCATGGACTAGAAATAATGAATACCAAGAAAAGGGTTATAGAAAATATAACTTTTTAGTGCCTTCAAAAGGAAGAAGTATGTACCTACGAAAAATTATGATGAGTACAAGTTTCCCAAGAAGTTCTTGGCAAGTACTTAGATTAGTCCCTAAATTTATGATAGCTACAGTAAAAAGTTCAATGTTTGTGCAGGATAGAGAACAATCATTCCAAGGTTGGTAGAATGGTTTCAAAAACCTATCCCACTACCAAAAATGAAAACTGAAAGAACACTTCTAGAAAATATTAACAACCAACATGTTCAAAAGGATGGATGTATGTTAATGATCATGGACTAACGTGCAGGCATTATACCTAGGAAGAACTCTCTAAAGGGCATAGAAATTGTGTTCTTCCAAAAGAAGTTCATGTTTACATAGTTCTCAATAGATGACCTGGTGAACCTGTACAATTGAAATCCCTTTTCTATTGTACAAACAAATAACTGTTAAGTTCAAGTGGGCAGAACACAACTTTGATTTAGACTAAATATCCAAAATTTATCTTACTTATCTAGTCAAAAGTTACCAATGGGACATTGGTTAAATAATGCATCTCAAAGCCATTATTTTTCCTACTCTAGCACATAAAAATGTAGTCAAACCCACATATGAGTATTGGTGTCATATACGAGTTTTTTTCAAATTCACAAAAAGAGTGTTTTGCATAAACTAATAGTAACATTTCACCGATTACTACCACGTTGAAGAGAAAGGAAGCAGAGAAGCTAGTAGCCATATGATGACATCCTTTGATGGGGGAATGAATGGTAGAGTGAATGGTCCACTATGTCTCTCACAACTCTCCAATTGGCATTCAATGGGATATATTGATAGTACATTAGAGGTTTGTAATACCAATAAGAATTTTGGGTCCCATACTCTTGAGTTTCTACTTACAGTGCCAAAAAGTGGTGAGATAAGCTTTTTAGGGATGGAAAATGACATTAATGATGGCTTTTTTCCTTTTTAAGAATATTTTAGCTGAAATAATTGAAAAATTACATTTAGAATTACCTTTAGGGTGCATAACTATAACTCATCGAGGTGTTCTACATGAGATAATTTGTGATGGTCCTCAATTCTTAGACTCCAATAATAGACATTGATGTGCGAAAATGAATCAATAAAGGTGGAAAGCTATTGAAAAATGACATACACACAAAAAGAAAATGATTAGGTAGAATAGTGAAAGAAATTTTTTCCTTCCACTTGAATTTCTTATAATGTACCCTGGTATAGTTCCAACTTTTATGCAAAGGATCATGTGAGTTGTAGTAAACATCAAAATAGGATAGATTATTTTTGGAATAATTGGGAACTCCTAGAAAATAAAATATTTATTATGGATCAATGTCAACTACATATAAAGAATATCATTCATCTTGTATGAAATTTTTATGTCAATAAGTTTTCATTATACCCTTGAATTAGTATATTTAGAGTTGGTAAAAGAGAATTAGGTTGTTAATACCTTTACAATCATCAAATAGTATATATGATAAAGGGTTTCAATAATGGACTTTGGGAAGTTAAATCTTATAGAAACATCGTGTCAACTAGCAAGATTACAAGAAATGACTTTAGATATAGAAATAGACTACACTCTTGGTTTTGGGTTATGTTTTTCAAAATCAATATTAAATGTGACCCATCCATCTACTCTTTGAGGCATGGTAGAAGGTTGTTGTTCTAGTTCTATGTCTAGTCAAACATGTGTCAGTTATTACACTCTGCCACATTATTCTTTCTTTGAACTAAAATATAATTGCATGAAGCACAACAAGGAAAATTTTTTGGTAAATCTTACATTGAATGATTTTGAACCAATGCCTGTAGAAATTGTTGTCATAACTATTGCAAGCATTGAAATTAGAAAAATTAGCATGGAAATGCAATAAAAGTATCATATTTCCAAAGACATGTCGATTCTTTTCACAAAAAAAACTCAAACATCAGTTGATGATTGGACTAAAAGAATGTCTAAATCAGGTATGAATATTTGTCAACACAAACATATAATGAACTAAAGCACATAATCTTGTTTGTAATCACTGTATAGTATAATTTTTTTCTAATAAAAACTTGTTGTAATATAATAATAAAATAGTTGGTCTAATTTTTGTAGGTAATAAAATAGGGATTACAAGCACTTTAGCATCAATGCCTTTTCTTTGTAGTTTCAACATAAATCTCAAGTTCATAATGTTTTCTTAATGGAGGGTAACCTAACATTCACAGTACATACAACATGAACATGAAAATTGTGTCAATGCAAAGTAAAAATTTCTAGTCAGTTATGTATCTCTAATCTATCATTTCCACTGATGTTAATATTAGACAAATAAGAAGTATTATTTTCCTCTTTGTAAAGATAAATTTTTTCTATAATTGTAATAAGGAAAAGATGAAGAATCCACAGAGATATGTGTTTGGTCAATTTAGTGTTTCTAAATTGATTTCATTAATTGTCAACCCGGGGCTCGTAAGCTGATGAAGTGAAGGTGTACTATATGTACTTAGGCAACCTCTTAAATC